>OMNV01006277.1:85874-116887 GCA_900303265.1 Brotula barbata
CAAGACCCTCAGAGGAGACGAGTCTAGGTCCTCCAAAAGTTGTAACAGACGACACACACACACACACACACACACACACACACACAGCACAGATCTGTAATGTTACATTCCTCTGTTCCTCAGTTGTGTATATAAGTGTAACCCACATTTTCAGAAACATCTTCAAAAGGAGAAACACAGTTTTATGTGGTAACCAATTCAATACGGTACTTTTTGTTGTCCTGGACAAGTACCTGTCCTTTACTAGAGTAATGCATGATGAAAAATGTATTGTAACAGTGTATTGTAACGGTGTGACAAACTGAGGAACGTTGGGTTAAAATTTTTGACTAAATTACTATATTGATTTCAATTCATTGAATTGCATCGTATTGTATCGCTCTAAATGAACCAATATCGTCCCCGTATTGTATCGCCAACCATGTATCGTGATGTGTTTAGTATCGCTGTTAAAACGGATCGTGACGCCCCCACTGAATGTGTTTTGAAGAGTGAAAACTGTCCATGTGGGTCATCTTGTGGCCACCGTTGAGTATGAGTCATTTCATGCATGTATGCATTCTGACCATTTTGACTGATAGAAATACAATACAGGAAGTGGAAAATCTTTTTGCACAAGAATGGATGGCCAAATTGGTTGAGTGTAGAACACACCTTATTTCATTTTGTGTGCAGGAGAGATTGGCTGTGCTGTGCGTTGTTGGGGAGTGCTTTAAAGTGTTTGGAAACCTTGCAGAGAAAATGGACCACATTTCCTGTTGCCCTTGTTGAGAGAGTTTGTTCACAGTATGTAGCTTCCAGGCAGTATGCGTGTGTGTCTGTGTGTAAGCCAGCGTGAGAGTACGGGGGAGTGAGGGCATAGGTAATGAATGTATTGTCACTTTCTATTTACTTTACTAAAGCGTCACAACACAAGTCTCCTCCGGGAGGAAACCTACTAAAGCAAAAGAAAAAAACAAAACAAAAAAAACAAAAAACAAGGGAAAGAAGGAGAGAAGAACGGAAAAGAGCACAGGTAGAGGAAGAGAGTGAGGCAGAGATGCGTCCTCTGTGTGTGTCTGGATTTTCGTGTTTTTCTCGTTGCAGTGCATGATGAAATTATTTTGTTATAACTTAGTTAGTTAACACTTTACAGCAGTGGTGTGTTTTTCGTCACTCCTGGTTATGTGTTTGTGTTTGTGTGTGTGAGTGATTCAAAATGACAAAATTTTATCAGTTGGTGAATATTAAAGCCACAGAGAACTGATTTTAACCCTGAACTTCCTCTTCCTGTTGTTTCCAGCTGGATCCAGCAGTTCTGTTATTATTGTGATTTTCAGTAGTTTTTAGTATCCCATAGTTTTTAATTTTTATTTTAGGTAGGCTTCACTTGGATATTTGTGATTTGGACAATACTGCAATGGTGGAGGTGCCAAAATTTCTTTATTGGAGTAGTACTGCTACATTGTATATGTAATTTTTTTTTACTTTATATGAAAGCAGTTATCAGTAGGTAGATTTTAAATTAAATGCAGTTGAAGAATGGCCCCCTTCAGATAATTAAAACCCCCTGAACCAGAAGGAATAATCAAGAAAATCACTGAGCTGAAAGTGGAGTTTTACTGGACAAGAGAGATATTTTATGAACATATGCAATGTTGAGTATGAAAGCAGAAACTGTAAATTAACTGCAGCTGACATGTAAATGTGGTAGAGTTAGAAATACTTTTCCAGCTGCAATGTGTTGGAGAGGGATAACAAAACTACCCAAAGTGCCTCAGTATCTACTCTCCTTGAGTAAAAGTGTAAAAGAGGAATTGATTTGCAGAGTTGGTAAAAAAATGAAGATCAAAATAAGACATGGACACGTTATGACTGACAGGTTAAACATGTTCATGGTTATAAAGTATTTTGGACAATTTAGACTTTGTAACACATTGAGGTTAATCCGTAAAGCACAGTGTCAGATTAAATGTGTTTTTAAGGACAAATGGCTCACTCAAAACCTCCTTTTGTTTGCTTTTTAAAAAAAATACATTTGCTTGTTAGGTTAAAGAAAATGGTTTGATAGACGATATTTTAAACTGTTTGGTGATGGATGGCTGAGCTAACTCAGTTGAGTAATCAGTTGATTTATATGGGACTTTTTGTTCTGACGATCGCTTTGTCTCTTCCTCAACTCCACCCCACCGTCACACGCTGTGAAGCGAACACAGATACTACAGTAATAGACAGGTAATAAACACCTCTTTTACAATGCAATCAATCAGGTTACCAAATGATGATGATGATGATGATCTGAAGAGGCACCTCCTTTACCAAATGTGTGGAAACAGCTCAGCCCTCAGGCACACTTTGCCGTAGTTTTTTAACTCATGCTATTTAAAGTTGCAATAAACCTTGAGACATAACACGTGAGTACTGTTGTGTTGTGTTTGCATGATGTGGTGTCCATGTTCTGTTTACACTGGTTAATATTCACCCTGCTACTTCCTGTATGATTTAGTCCTATGATGACATGGAACAGTTGCCACGATGATACACGGTGCGTCTCCTATGTGCATCCCGTGTTGTTAGTCATTGCCATGGCTACAGTAAATAAAATTTTACTGCTGTTCACTGATTACTCTGGTCCAGTGAATCAGGATCAATACTGAGATATGATGTTATCATTTATGGACATAAACAAGTTTTATTCGTCATGGAAGGTTGGCGATCAGGGCCAAATAAGAAGCATGAGGGTAAAGTTCATGGAAAGGATGAGACTGATGAGCATTTGCATAGGTTCTCCTCATAGGTTGGTTCACTTTGTTGTGTGGGTTTGATTTTCCTTATTAGAGAGTTGAACGTTTCTGCCATCTCATGTCAAGTGCTGTGTTTTAAAATGTGAATTGGCTGTCGCGTTGTACAAGTTTAGTTGTTGGGTTACAGATGTGGAACTGTGGGATGCCTGAGATTAAACATTTTCCTACTACACAAGCATCAACTATCATTCCAAGCTTCTGTAGTTAAACTCCCAAATCATGATTCCATTCCATTACATGCAGTGACATTGTGGGTAATAGACTATCTCTCACACACACACAGTTTTTACTTCTGTTAGTTTGTATTGTATATGTCAGTGTAGCAATTTTAAAACAAAAACCATATTTCAGTTTCCACAGTTTCCCTTCATATGATGAGCGAGTGAGAGCGATCGAGACAAATAGCTGGATTTTATCATTTGGGGATAGTACATTTGTCTGTTGTCACTACATCATTCTTGCCAGTTGTCATAAAGGAAATTCTTAGCTGAAGTTTGGTACCGTTCCCAGATGTTCCCAGTGGAAGAGCGTTCATGTACCCACTCGAAAAGAGTTGGCGCTTGAGTGGTCTAGCACTCGATCAGGAGTGGAGGGCCTCGCTTGGGAGGCGATGATTAAAAATGTCCTCCCGGACAAAGCTTGCAGTGGGATTTTACATAAATACTCAGCTAACTGTAATATTGTCTCTTTTATCACCATAGCGATACTTGTCGTTATGACTTCTGGAAATTCAGTGGAGAAAACAGTCAGATTGTGTGTCTGTTTTTGGCTGATGCAGTGAATTAAGCACATGATCTATTAAGGTACTTTGTCCAATTATATGAAAATCCTATAAATCCAATCCATTTTCATTTCCTGCCACAGGCTACAACATACAGAGTTATTATACTGTTTGTAAATGGGATGTGATATTAGCTGAGGAGTAAAAGTAACATAAGAGTGAAGAATATGTAGAAAACAACCTATGAATTATCCAATAAACCAGTGTTGCAAAATGTTGTTCAGCATGTGTGTGTTTGAAGTAGCAGACCCATAACTATTGGAACATCCAATGGTCCAACAAATAGACCTTTATGGGGTAACTCTGCATAAAATTAATAAATACCATATACACAAATTTACATCCCAACAGTATACAAATCAATATGACATCAATTCAGGATGCAGCCTTAATTTATATATATATATATATATATATAATTCTTTTTTTCTTGAAATAAACCAAATACAGTTAATCTGTGGTAAATCTATCAAACGGTGTTATATTTTAGCTGAATTTTGATGTTATTGTGACAGGATTTCATCAAATCACCATTGAATTGCATTTTATTAATTAGTCATAGCATCAATATAACATTCTATCAGATCATAGATAATTATGCAAATCAGCACGTAGACTTCTAAAAGATATATTAATTACGGTATTATATAAAAATTTTGATGTGACGATTAGGTCACAGATATGAAAGATGAGTGAGGTTAATGTTTCATAAAATGACCTTTTCGCACAGATTTTGTTCCTTTTTATTTACATAACAACTATTTCTTATATAAATCCAGGTCCCCACTTAATCCTTGAACGTGCAGTGACCCTTCAGCACTATATTTTGAGCTTCGGTGACTGATCGGTCATCAGTGTTGGTCAACATCAGTGGCAGACGCAGTCAGAAAAAAACCCTCAAAAATCAGCGAAAGCCCTCAGAGCTCATCCAGTCATGGAGTGTGAGCAACGCTTTTTGTATTCTAAAAATGTGTCATATGTTTGTTCACCCGTGGGGCGGAAAATGAAGCAAGTCCGTCGGCACTGAAGGATGTCTCAAGAACATGTGGTTACTATGGTAACTCGAGAAAATCTGGAAGCAACTTCAGTCGCTTTTTGTCTTCTCAATCTCCAGCTGTCTTTCACTGGGTCTCTTCTCCATTTTGTCTCTCATTGCCACTTAACTGTCATATTCCGTCACCTATCAGAGGTGATCTGGATCGGAATCTTACTCAGAATTCCAACCAGAACTGATACATCGATGTAAACACCATGGAAACATCCATACTTGTAATCCACACAAATTCTGCTGTTTTGTTGTAGACTTTGCAGGGGCTTTTAATTTGCAAATTCTGTCTTCTGCCGCATGAAATGAAATTTCTTGAATCCTCAATAAGAACTAACCTCGTTAACACACTGTCCTTTAAATGAGTGCTGTTAGCCACATGATCCATAAACGGTATAAAGCAGGGTACCACCACACACCCTCCACAGAAATGATGTTCACATAGTTTATTGTCAATATTATGGAAGGGAATGAGCAGGAACTTTGGCAGGATGTCCTGATCATTATTGTGGTCTGTGAAGGGAGAAAAGGAGATGTAGAGGAGGGAAAAGGACAAGGACGGAGTGAGAGAATAGGACGGGTGATCCAGAGGATATTATGGGTGGACTTTCAGGCGTAACATAAGTTACATAAACTTCTTTTTGTGTAGCACTATGGGCACTTGGATTGTAAAGTAAAGTTCTCTATTATATATATTTGATATTTAATCATATATGAATGAAATTCAGTCAGTTTTTTCTTGGTGTATCAAAATAACAAGGCTGTATTTATTCCTTGGGGCCTTTCTTGAAATGTTTGTGTTGTATTTCACCTCGTGTTTTCATTTCTCTTCATTCGTCTTGATTTCCTGTCTTTCATTCTATTGATCCACCCTCTGCTGCAGGCAAAATCAAGTCCAAAAATCCAAAAATGTAGTCAGGGTGCAGGCAAAGATCAGAACCAAGAAGACACGGCAGAACTACATAATCACAATCCAAACCCTGGTAAATGGGAAACAGCCAGGCAGGGAGAGAAATACTTATCGGGCGCTGAGGAAAAATCAACTGAGATGAACTCAGAGCAAAGAGAAGAAAATGAAATGTTTAAATACACAGAAGAATTAGCAAATGAGGGCTGGGTGAGACCAATGAGGTAATCAGGTAATCGTGGGGGGAGTAGTAACACAGAGGAAAAAAAGGAAAACATAAGCGCATGGCAATGACAAAAGTCCCCACGTATGCTCCTGAATATGTAACAGAAAACAAATCATATTTACATGGCAGCACTGAAGCCATCCGTCATTAATATGAGAGGCGGTCTGGATTAACCAAGGCATATCTTTCAATCCCAAAACTCATCATTTCAAAGCCAGAGTGACATCCTGTTCAACATGAAAAATTATAGCCTGTAATTAAGCCATCAACAACGTCCATCACTTTTAATTGGGTGTCTAATTTAGCATTTACTTCCTGTAACAAACTGCAGCTAATTGATATAAGATGAATGTTTGTTTACATTTACTGGTGGCAGTTACACTCACTTTATTGCAATATCAGTGTCCACTTCCTGAGTATGAATATTGAAAAATAATTAGCTGATGGGGTTTTGCTTGTTTCTTCCGTAACGATGGGATTTGTCATGCCGCAATGACAACATCACATCCATAAAGTGCAAAGAATCCCCGAGGATGAGAGCGGCGTCGGTCACATAATGTCGCCCTTACAGTCACGAGATTCCAGCCCATCTGAACATTTATGGGAGACTGTGGACACGTCAGACAGTGTGTTGATACACACTCGACCATTAGCGATCGTAGCTGGAATCAGTTTTCACAGTAGAAGCGGGACTTGTGAGTTCACAGAGAACCTGCCAAGATGCACCACTTCCACATGGCCACACACTCACTGGAACGCAGGTTCATCCAGAGGGCTCGCGTGGACAGAAATTAGATTTGAAAGCATACACAGATGCATACAAATCTACACATTTACATTCATGCAAATTTGTGTAAATGTAAAAGTGTGTGTGTTGCATGCCGTTGGAGGATGTTTGGATTTTGCATTTGTGTGAGAGAGACAGAGTTTTATGTGCATATTTATACCTCTGAGATTGTTTATTTAATGTGCTTTTGCATTTTGCATGTATATGTGAGTGTGTGCACGTCTGTGTGTGTGTGTGCGCACAGCTCGTGACTTGACTGGTGTCCAGATGTCCATATGCTGCTCAGCAGGTCAGGGCATATAGCCATCTGTTGGAAGTCATGCAACCAATAGGCTTTAACCTTTTTCTTTGCTTCCTGTAATGGGACAGTATGCACAATGCGACCAGTTCAGCACTGTAAAATCTGACTTTTTGTTTTTGTTGACAGTGTGATCGTTGTATAAGTGGATCTATACAGCTTGTATATGAGTATTCCTGGCAGAGGTGCGACAAAGTTATTGTTTTGCGAGTCACAAGCAATCCTGTAACTCATTTAGAGTTTTCTTTGCTAATCACGTCGTAAAATTTGTGGATTAGTGAATGTATGTTGGATTTTTGGTGCATTTTCCCACAATTTGCTGCTGCTTTTTCAAAAATGAGTTTACTCTCCAATTTACTCTTTTATACTTTGTCGCAGGTTAATTAATCTTTTCTTTATACCAGGTGGTATTCAGATCATTTTGTTTAAATGCAGTATCCACTGTCGGAATCAGTGAAAACAGTTGTAATTATTATTGATAATTTAAAAGTCTCAATGGTAAATCAGTTTCCATCTCTCTATTCTCCATGGTAAATCCAAAGCAAGATCGCTTGTTTTGCCACGCGTGGAGTTTACACATTGAAGTGTCCTTGTGAATTAGATTATGTGGGAAAGACAAACACAGCCTGAAGGTGACGTACTGTAACTCTCTGTGTGCCTGACGTGCCTGCAGAGAAACATTCAGTTCATTCTTGGATATCTAATGACTGAATGAGGCTCCTCAGACAGATGAGCTGCAGATTAAGGATGCGACAAGAAAAATATTTAAAGGAAGATAATTTGTGACGACATATGATGTTAGTGTTATTTCCGTGTGGTTACTAAGGCAGCAGTGTTTCCTTCCTGATGACATTTGACTGTTTGAACTATAAAGGCTCTGTGCACTCATCTGTGTTTTCTCTCATTTGGGTGGAAAAGAACCTAAAATCTTCAGGGGGGATAACCATCGTAAAAGTTTTAAATCTTGCTTTGTGAGAACAATTTTACTTTTCATCCATATTCCCTCATCCATTTGACCGAAAATTCCATTGTGTTCTAGACCATATTTTGCTTAATATGCCACTATATACAGTATATATATATATATGTATTTAAATATGCACGTGCATAATCTTTCTTAGTGTTAATACATATTTGTTTTGTTTTTCACAGATATTTTTGTCTTCCTTTAGCCCATATCTCCAATCGGACACTTGTTTAGACATCAAACTGATTCTTGTTTCATGTCTTTTTCTCTTTTTAGATTTTCCTGCTTACATAAACAGAGATTTGTTCTAAATTGTTTCCGTCGTCCTCTAATAGCTGGACTCTGCAGCTGATGAGATGAGAGATATTTATCTATCTGGGGGCATTAATTGGTCTGGAGGCTCTTCTATATCTTGACTCAGAGATACAAGCTACTTACCTCCTATTACTCTCGCTGCCTTGCTTGGTTGTTGTGTGTTTTTTCTCGAGTAAGCAAGTGTTATGGTTCTCTGGAGAGCTGTGAGGGCCGACCAGATCTTTGGAACGGCCGTTCATTCTCTGTACGACTGCAGGAGGTCGTTTTCACCGCTCTGCAAACACACCAGTGTAATTTGGAGAACGTTTGTCCTAAATAATGTTGATGTGATCCTTTCGGGGGTTTAACATTACTTTCACAGGATTATAGACAGACATGCGTTTGGGTTTATACTGATTTCATGTATGTGTGTCGAGGGATCATGACACATAATGTATGTAATGGATTATTCTTGGATTATGTGTCATATGTTGGTGTGCAGGTGATGGAAAAAATGAAAAATGGTGATCTCGCCGACTCTTAATAATGGCCAAGTTTAGGGAGAGGAAAGGGACAGAGGAATGAGGACAAGAGGCGGAATACAGGAGGAAACAATCAGAGAAAAATATAAACATTGTAGCAAAAATACAGACAAAAGGCACAAAACACTCCTCCTTCCTGTCCTCAACTCCCCTGTCTCTGGACAGTTCTCTGGAATCCTTGGACTGCAGTGGGTTACTTAGCAACCAGAGCCGTGTAGAAACTGTGTCAGTGAGAGAGAGAGAAAGAAATAGAGAGAGAGAGAGAGAGAGAGAGAGAGAGAGGGAGAGAGAGAGAGAGAGAGAGGGAGGTATGATAAAAGTGCTATTTCGTTCTAATTGCTGTAATCACTCAGGATGTTTATGTCTGCTGCTTTGCATCTGACAGCCCCCACATTAGGGTGTGTTGTAACCATTAGGATCCAACAATAGTATCATTTACACACACTTATGTCCTCCCCCAAAACATGTTTATCATATCTATCTATCTATCTATCTATCTATCTATCTATCTATCTATCTATCTATCTATCTATCTATCTATCTATCTATCTATCGGTCTCTCTGTCTGTCCATCTGTCTGTCTGTCTATATAAGTAATAATCAGATAATATGCAGAAACTGAGAGCGAGAGAACAGTGATGGGTTGATCAAGACATATGATCACAGATGACCAATTATCAATGAGACTGTCATCTGTGAATCTTCATCAGTTTAGAGTAAATTCTATCATTCTTTTGCCTTCATCGTTCATGTGGAGTCATTTTTCCCCACATATCAGCAGAGCGATGAGCTGATGATGGATACACTGAATATAAACACATCAAATATTTAACTGAAGACACTCTGTACTGTAAGAGTGCTCTTGCGTGAGTGTGTATAATTCTGTGATCACACGGTGTCCATGCTTTGTAAAACAAGAAGGGGGATGTTGGATAAAATAAGTAGTCATTTTAAACATTTGTACTGCAAAGGTACTGATATAATTTCCCATTCACCACATAACTTCTTCTTCTTGGTGGCACACAGAATAAACTTGGCACTTTAGAGGATCAATAAATATCCACCTGTGACAGAATCAAATTAAAGAAATAAAGGATTCTGCTTGTCGCCCCTTTGATGTGTAAGTTACCTTCTGCTCCCGTGTTCTAGATTGGAAACTCTGATCCAGGCTGCTTATTTGTGATCTGAACATGATCCAAGCTAGTTCCCTATGGCTCTATTGACTGATGTAGGTCAAGACAGGGGTAGGAAGGTGTGTGTGTTTAATATTAACCTTCATTTTGGATTATGCAGAGCAACACACTGAACAAAAACTATGCGATCGGTGCTGTGTAAAAACCAAAGAAACCTCAGAGAACACACTTTTTACGCAGCAAAGTCCTAATATTCACTAATAGCGGGTATCAGCTTATCACCGTGGGTGTTTAGAGATATATGGAGTGATGTATGTACAGTAGTTCAAGGTTGAATCGTATGGTTGAACCATTTCATAATGTGTAGTAGGTGTGTGTTTGCTTGCGTGTGTGTAGGTTTAAGGCCAGGCCCCACTAGATGTAGCTGCTATTTAGGGCTCTCTGTATCCCTCCCTCTCTGTCTTTTTCTATCCCCTTCTTTCTTCTACCCCCCTCTCTCTCTGTCAGTGTGTGTGTGCATGTGTGTGTGTGTGGAGAGAGAGAGCAGGAGAGAGAGAGAGAGAGAGAGGAGAGAGAGAGAGAGCGCGATTCACCTTGGGATATGTTGAGGGTGAGAGTATTTCTAACCATATTTCAGAGGTACTGGTCCTTTACCAGAGAATTTTGATTTCATCCCTTCATTTTCCGATTACCCCATGACATTTCAGGATTGGTAATTTCACTGGAATGCAGTGCTGAAAACAGTGAAACTAAATTTACTGGCACTATCCATCTTAGTACATTTATATGCCAGTTTAATGCAAGTAAAGAAATGAATGCAGGCCTTGTAGTGGAATATTTTCAGTATTTATTTATGTATCTTCTATCATTGCAAATGTTCAGCATCACCGGACCACACACTGCTGTGTCTATTTGAGTTGACAGTTCAAGATTTGTCACATAAATATTTATTCTTTTCCCTGTTTTAGAATATTGGAATTCAATATCATAGAATACTGAAAGTGTGTGTTGCACAGGGAAATGGACAGGGAGAAAATATAAGAGAGAAAAGAGAAAAGAGGGAATCCTGGTGTAACTGCGTCACTGCTGCCTCAGCCATCTGTGTGTGTGTGTGTGTGTGTGTGTGTGTGAGGGGGTGGGGGGGCTAGATGGAGGGATGCAGGGATGGAGAGAAACAAGAGAAAAAAAAGGAGGCAGCTAGAGAGAGAGTCCAGGGACAGGCTGATTTATGAGTTTCTGTTTCTGAATCGTGATCTCTTCTGGGACTTCTCTCAGGGGACAACTCACGCGTACACACACACTCATTCTTGTTCACTGCACGCAAAAATACACACTCCTCTGCCACTACGTATTCTGTGAGCAAAATCTTTAAAGTAGGAATCAGCGTGGGAGGAACATTTTTGATATGGATGTATGTGTGTGTGTGTGTGTGTGTGTGTGTGAATTTTTTCTTTGGCAGATGGTGAAATAAATGAACAATCGTCCCAGTCAAACGTGGCTCTGAATCTGTATCATGAATTCTTCATCCCCACGGTGGCAGAGTGACGCACTAAGCTCTCGACTCTTGGTAACTGCTGCTTTGTTGCGGCAGCAATAGAATTACATTTTAAAAGCTTTTAAAGTGGACAGTGTTTTCATAGTGTCTGCCTTTGGGATTCTCCCAACATTACAATAAACAGATTGTGTCCTTGTGGACCATGTGATCAAATGTCCTTTAGTGCCAAGTTAAGGAACAGGATGGGGAAAGTTGTCTGTTTTGTGTAGACTGTTGGCAGCTTGATTTCAAATAATCGTGTTAGCGGTGCCAGTCCTCACCCGGTCGATGCCGTATGGGTGAAATTAGGAGATTAGAATTAAGGGTACTTGTACTATGTGTTATGACTGTTTCAGCATTTAACATTTAAATAACTAATCCTGAAAACATATATCTTTAGTTGCTGTCACACCTAAGATATCCTCAGAGAAATCCTTTGTTTCTGTGTTGTAAAACCTCACACACACCAGAGGCGGAGCATTATCCCTTATAACAGTTGATGAATCAACTGATAATCCTATTCACGGTGCTCTCATAATGGCAGCATCAAGCTGTGTGTGCACATCCTCCAATAATATTTCACTTCTTCTGCAAGCTGTTGTAGCTGGCGGAGGGATCTGTCGGATTCTTTCATGCAGTTCTTCCTTTTGTTTGCCATCTAGCAAGGATCATTTGGATGAAACGTACATCACCCATTTTTGGTTTTAATCACAAAATGAAGCACAAATCTTTCGTCATATAAAATTTGACCATATCATAACATTTTCAGCTGATTATTTTTAACACTGTGTGATTAAATATGGAAATCGTGTAATTGAAAATAATTCAAAATTGTAATCTTTTGACAGCCTTAGAAAATATACCAAGTAGGAACAGAAAATATAAGGGACATCAGTGACATTGAAAGGCATCATGATGACACACACACACACACACACACACATACACATGCATTTTTGCTCTGCTGATTGCCCGCAGTAGAGAGTACAATTAGGTTATTACATGTGATGGAAGAGAGTTTGCTCTCGTGTAATGAAAGAGGGATGGACTGGAGCACAGGAAGTGAGTGGGGAGGGGCAGGAGATGCAGAGAGCCGGAATGGAGAAGAGGATGGGGAAGTTGAGGTGAAAGGCTAAGAGGAGGATGGTGGATGATGCAGACAAGTGAAGGTGACAGTGAGTGTGTGCGTGGGGGGTGTGTAATATGGATCATAAAATGGGGGTGGAGAGTGGAGACATACAGGGAAAAAGGGTGAAAGTGAGAGTGAAGGAGATGTACACTCATGTTCTGTAGCCTATATATGAAAATAAGAGCCAAACTTTGATCCACATTAAGGTAATTGCAGTAATTATTAAGAATGAGACACGAAGTCTGAAGAGGGAGGTGCTAGTCATCAGCTAATGGACACTTTTGCCTTTCACACTTTTTCCAGCTTTGCATTATATTGCACTGTCTGTGTGTGTGTAGCGGTGATCACTGATTTATATGCAGAACTACACTCAATGCAATGAGGTGAACAAAACAAAACAGACAAGCTTAAATGTATCCGCCTGCTTGAGAAAATTCCCCTGACACAAGCTGCAGACAGGAACCATAAGACTCCCTAATCGCTGTTTTCCACTATGGTACCGGATATTACCAAGCCACACAGAATAGACTGCATGTTTACTTCCCCGTTGCGGTGTCATAACAAGTAAAATGGAGATTAAAGATGGAGCTGCATAATTTTTTAAATGAGTATAGAACTCCTGACAAGCACTGATGAAGTCAATTTATCCTTTAAATGGCAGAATCGCTGCTGTGTCCCCATCCAGAATATGAAACTGAATAATATTTCTTGGAGTACAAAATGTGATACACATAGCTGAGCTGCTGTTGGAAGATAGAGATGGAACAAATGATCTTTGCCCAAGAATTCTTTCCATGTCGTCTGAGTAAGAAAATGAGGATCAAGGGTGCGATTCAGAGTTGGCAACATATGTGGGCCATGTAAGTGGGGCTGCTCAGGTCTAAGATCTGCAGGGTAAGTGAAGCGTGTTCAGAGCTGGCACATCCAGCATGGGTGACACACTCAGATGTTTTAATTCCTCTCAGATTTCCAGGATGGCCGGAGGTCCAGTCATCTGCCTTTAATCTTCCCAAAACGTACAAGAATATCTGGACAGAGCAACTCGGAGAGAAATATTTGGGACAATCATGTACTTTGATGACCTCAACAAAGAATTCAATGTAATATTCATAAGATTCATATTAATTTTTCTGCATGATGAACAAAAACAGAGAATCTGTGGGAACTGACAGAGTTCAGGGATGAAGTGATGGGAATATATGATCACCGCGGAACAATAAACAATAAAATCCATCCAGCTGAGGTGTAGGCACAGCAGTCGTCAGTTATATGTCTATTAAGTTATATAATGAAGCTATTGTGACAAATTTCATCTTTCTAAATGAAAATCCTGCTGTGATCTTATGAATGCAAAGTCCTTTTGTTCGTGGGAATCAATAATGACATATCAGCACGGCACGCTGACGCGGTTGAAGCACCGATTATTAAATAAATGTATTAAAAGTGAAGTCGGTGAAGAAACAAGTCAAACCCAAGAGCTTCCTTATCAGAGTTAGGCTGCCAAAAAACAAAATCTGTGGCTGCTGGCTGTGACCAATGACAGCTACCCCCCAATGTTTTGATGTGCATTGGTTTTAAGTGAAATATCTTGAAAAAAGGATTTGCTGTTCATGGATTTCTATATTTCTTTTGTATAATTGCCATTAGAGTGTCTGGGGGTTGTTTGTTGACGCTACAGACAAGGTAGACCTCCTCAAGAGGATGCTGTTGGGTTTGTTTATCACAGACTTTTGATCCACATCTCAATCCAATAGGTGGCGATAATGCGCCAATAAGTTGGTTACCAACTGCCATTAAACATGAAGAAGAAGAAGAGAGAAGAAGAAGAAGAAGAAGAAGAAGAAGAAGAAGAAGAAGAAGAAGCCGATGCATGATGACTCAGACGACTTGTTTCTATTATCTTAGTTGCTCACTATTATAAAATAAAGACTTACAGTAGCTGTGGCTTTCAACTTGGCAAATGTGATTCCATGTCATCATCACAAACAAAACATCCGAGCAGAGCGACCAACCAGAGACGAGCTAGGTAACGCGTAGCTTTTCAAGAAACAGAGCGCAAAGTGAACAGATTCGGCCGAGCCCCACTCTAACACACACACAGATAAGAGAGATGAATCCCTGAGAGGGTGGAGAGTAGGGAGGAAGAGGGGAAGGAAGGTGGATGCAAACGAGAGAGTGAGCGCCAGAGTGATATGGATAGATGGGGGCAGGTGAAGTCACAAAGCATGGCTAATTCACATGCCTTTGAAGTGAGTGTGTGGGATTCTTTTGGATTCACAGCCTGCACTGGCACCAAGCTGACAGCTCAGCTGGAGTGGCCTTCACATTGGGAATGTGTGTGTATGTGTGTCTGTGCTGTGAGACTTCTCCACTGTGCTCACGTCTGTGTGCAGTCATGTGTGTTAAGAGCGTTAGTGTTAGGGAATAGTTGTTGTCTTGCATCAGCGGTTACTCACACATCCGAGGGTGGGCTTTTTAGTAGAAAAATGGCACATATCCGCTTTAAAAGCACAAAATCCGAAAGCCACACTGGCTCCTGTGTGTATGTCTGCTTTGTGTGCGCGCGTTTGACTGCATCTGAGCATGTGTGTACGTGCGCCGTGTGTATGTGTTTAGGCGTTTTTCGCAGTCAGTGTAGGTGTGAGACTATACTATGACAGAGTGTGGCACAAATGTAACAGTCTCTTTAATATGCTTAACATTGCCTGGTGTTTTGTTGACTTGGAAGGCTCGTATTGTTCCATTTTTGCACAGCAGATGCTGATGGTAAACACTGAGTCATTTGGTGCTTTTTATAGAACATCGTCCCTCTCTTCTTAACTTCAAAGTGTTCATTTTTAAAGCGCTATTTAATGTTGTGTCCCTAAGAGAATAAATGTTTGCTTTTTTCATCCCATGATTTTAGACGAGAAGTAAAACGAAGGCTTTCCACCATTGAGTCTTTGTCCTGGGATTGATTAGTTGTCGGTCAGCTGTCTATTATTTTGTCATAATTTTACTACTATACACAACTCGCCAGCAGCAGACATTTCAGCGGCAGCGGCAGGAAGAGGAGAATCGATGGCTAAGCTCGCCCTGCATGTGTCCCTCGCTGTGATGAAGAGATGAGAGGACCGGCGGGAAACATGATAACCGCTAAATTCCCTCAATTTTTTTCTATATCGGCCTCTTATCAAGCACACACGCTGATCTTCCTTATCGCCATGTCAGGGTTAATCACCTACTGCTGATACATTATCCCTAACCTACTCTGTCTGTCCTAATCTGGGCGACACTGTGGCTTGGTGGTTAGCACTGTTGCACAGCCAGAAGATCACGAGTTGACCATTGTCCTGTCTGTGTGGCGTTTGCATGTTCTCCCCGTGTCTGCGTGGCTTTCCTCTGCTTTCCCACATCCAAAGACACACATTTTAGGTGAATTGGAGTGTCTAAATTGACCATAGGTGTGAATGAGAGTGTGATTAAGTTGTCTGTGTCCATGTGTCAGTACTGCGATGGACTGGCGACCTGTCCAGGGTGTACCTTGCCTTTTGTCCAATGACCGCTGGGATTGGCTCCAGCCCCGCAGTGACCCTGACATGGATAAACGCTGCAGATTATGGATGGATGGATAATCTGTCTGTTTCCTGAATGCTTGGGCTATCATGAGAGAAATGGACTCGGGTTATGGTGACATCGTGTTCTACTAAGACCATGCAGCCAAAGATTAATGTCAACATTACCTGGACTTTTGATAACAGAGCTGAGTGGAGTCATTATGGGGCTGTTGTTCAACGTTACATCCATCAGAAAAAAAAAAAAAGAAAAGAAACAAAACCGTTTTGTCTTTCCCTTTTTCAGACAAATACCTTTTCTTGAATTCATTCCATTCTGCTTGTAAGACCTGCCATGGTTTGTCAAAGTCTTTGTCATTTTGCAGCTCTTTATCCTTTCTGCTGTGGCTTTCTAGGAGCAAAATGCTATAATTGGATGGCTGCAATGACTCATGTCTGTAAACGACCTCAGATGGATGACAATTCTTGTTTGTTGCTCGAATGGCTTTTTCCTGCTCGTTTCATGCGACAGTTCACTACATAATCTAACAAAGATCAAACCGTCCAGTCTGACAGTTTACAGGAGGAATTAGTCTGGCCCCGAATCCATATTTTTGTAACTACATGAAATAATTAATCAGAGAACAGATGTCATGATTTGCCTTTATCTCTCCTAATATCTTCTGTGTAACACGTCGCGACAATTATAGTGGCTAAACCTATTTTCGTATCCAGTGTGATAACAATAATAAAAGAATAACTATTGCTGCGGTTTGTGATCATTTTAAAGTACCCGCAGAGTGTTGTGTATAATCGTTAAAACGTTACATCAAATCGACTGCAGGAGCTGTGGTACCATTTTTACATGAAAGATACAGAGGAGGTAAATACCAGGAGCGGTGAGGAAATGTTTGAAGCTGCAGAATCAGACAACACGACTCGTGTTTTTATCTGCAAGAGCGCCGTGTCGCTGTGAGTGTGTGTGTGTGTGTGCTATTGTTGTCTAACTGCTTTCCTCATCCTTAGAGAAAACATTTTGTAAACTACAACTCTTGTGCACATCAGTAAGCTCAATACTTGGTCTCTTTTTTGTAGTTCAGTGCATCCTTAGAGTAACAAAGTAGACTTTATTATGTATATTTATTATAGTTATCATATCTTTTAATGTTCAAAAATGTCTTCTGTTTTCATTCATCCGAGAAGAGAGGCAATCATCTGATTAGCATATATGTACATTTTCATGCATACCTCATGTTTTCATCAGTTTTGGTTCATTTATGATGTTTATTATTGCATATAAATGCTGTAAGTGCATTATACTTTAATAAAAAAAGGCAACTTGAACGCGAAATGCACAAACGGTTTGCAGACCTAGGCATTGGAGAGCCCAGGTTGAGGGGAAACCACACCATTTTACTTATGAATATTAAAGAAAATGAACGAAGTGACTTCAGTTGGCTTTTATTTTGAAACGCTTGTGTGTCGTGAGCGAGCTTGGGTTGTATCCATGAAAGCATCCATGATGTTGTGCCGCTTTGGATCACTTGTATGCTATCTCCAAGGCTCCTGAATAATTGAATGTTCTTAATAAGATGCTGTTTGGAGTGGTTTTCAGTATAAGAAATGCTGAATAATAAGAGTGAGTGCACCTCCTTCCTGTGAGCTGATCTAGGAAGAATATAATTGCCCTCCCCCGCTCCAGAGCTTTAATCTTTGATCGAGCACCCTCCAAGCTCCCATTCAGATGACACTATCAGAGTAAAAGGCAAAACACAAAAATTGTTATTTTTGAAGTATTGACAGTGATAATTAATAGACGATGGATTATTGGACTTTTTATTTGTTGCTCATTTTCACCCTTTATAAGTTGATATATGATAATAATATCCAATGGTCTCATCATATGTCTAGGTGAAGAATAACTATTCGTGAATGATCTTAACCTCAGGCCTTTTTACCTATAAATCAATGTGTATCAGTGTGTAATCAGTGTATATCAGTGTGTAATCAGTGTGTATCAGTGTGTAATCAGTGACAACTCGGCTTGACTCACTGACACATTACTGCAAAGCTTGTGCGCCTATGCATACGCACGGCTGTGTGTTTGAGAGCTGAAGACAGACGGGGGCACAGAAGGTGATGACTTTGGAGATTAAAGGGAAGGGGCGTGGGAGGAGAGGGAGAGAGAGGGAGGGAGAGAGAGAGAGAGATTCACAGAATATTCAAATCTCCCAGTGTAAATCTGCTAAAGATTACTGAATCTTTCATCTGTGAAGGAAGGATCGACCTTAGATTGCTGGTTGTAGTGTGCATGCGTGCGTGTTTGCATGTGTGTGTGTGAGCATGCGTGTGTGCGTGTGTGAGGGGGAGATATTGGTGCATGTAATGACTGGCTTCAGGCGTTTCCCCCGTGATTGAACTTGTTTTTTTCCCTCAGCATTTATTCTTGCAAACAGCACATTGTAACTCAGCCCGATGTCATTGACACTTGCTTTTGTTGCTTTTGTTGCTCCTCCCCTAGAGCGATATGCACTTCACATTTTTCTCTAACGTAATAGCTAAAGACTGAATTCAATTAGAGTGCGGGTATGCACGACTAAAGCCTCATAGCTGTCGTTGCTTCCGCTGTATTACTTAAAGAGTGACGATTCCTCTGTCGTATTATTTGTGCTGAAATGTTCAATATGAATAACTTAGCTGCAAATGTATCTTATTATTTTCGTGTGCCTCCCACAGTAGGACTGTGCCAGAGTGACTTTTGTGTCTTCCACACCAACAAGAAGTTACCCATGCATGTGATGTTGTAACAGTCACATTCTACAGGCAACAAAGGCTTTCACACACTTGATTTCACATGTTGAAGCTTTCTCAGAGGGCTTTCAAGTCTTTTAAAGCTGGAAAACACTTCATTATAACTCAGAAATGATGATAATATACGTGTCTATATTGGGTTACCATGGACAGTTTGATGACATGAGTTATCAGTTGTGATCAAATCTTCTTTACATTGAATCTCTTATTTGGTATGATTGGTTTCACATTGCATTAAATGGAAATCTGACGTTTCTCTGAGGTTCTGTGACTGGTGATGAAACGAGGCAGGACTCAGCACAGAGGATCAGACGATGTCTTTATCGAGTCTTTGTGCTGATTTTTCATTCACTCATGACCTTGGATTTTCAAGTGGACTTGACGCTGAGAGTTTGAAGTTTGAATCTGCCAGAAATGAAGACGAAAGAATGTTTTTGTCAATTATCTGCAGATTTGATTTATTTTATTTTATTTTATTTTATTTTAAACCCAGATGAAAATGACTTGTGTAGAGCACAGTATGGTCATTAAATTAGACATGCTTGAGATTTTGAGTTTTGAAAATCTGTGTGGCTAACAATGGAGGTCTAAATGGGATTCCTTATTTTTGATTATTAAATATAGAGATTCTACAGTTTGTTAGGATTTCAAATAAGTCTGTTTCGGTCTTACATAACAACAAGAATTTCACTGTATTTCTAAAGTACGTGAGGGGAATAAATACTAAAATAAATGTCTCGCTCCTCAGTTTCCCATAGTATTGTCTCATTATTAGCTTTATATTAACATCATTATTGTGGCAGGCATACTAAGATCTTTTTCTTCAGCTGCCTGGCTCTGTCTTACTTGTTTCCGTACCATCGGCTCTACAGGGTTCCCTTGCACATCATATCTGATATCCTAATCAGCCTCCTTCCTGAGTTACACTGTAGGATTGTTAGAAAGGACAGAATTGCATCAATAACCAAAATTCCCACACAAGCCGGGAAATTCTGCCAAGGCGGAATAGAAAACTAACAACAGCTGCTCCTGAGGCGACTACAACAATACACTCAACCTCCAAGTGGTCCTTTGGAGCAGCTTAGTGGCCATCGTCAGAGAACTGTAACAATCTGCACATTCCCAGCACACGAAGAGTTAAAAAAGTCATTGTTTATGCAAAACTCAAAATGCTGCAGGAATACACTGATCGTTATTTAGGGCATGGTTCAAAAATTTGCACACGCAAGATCACCTTGTGTATGTGTGTGTGTGTATCCATGTTGGACAAATGCCAAACTACCTGATTTGATGGGACATCCTGTCTTCTAACATGTTTATGGTGTCCTATGATTTATAATAACCGCACCAAGGCTGCACCCTGTTGTTAGTGCTTCCCGGTTTGATTTATGAATTCATCATCAGTGAGGATACACACACTCTGATCCATTGTGTGTCTCTGTCCAGGTTTGTTTTCACTTTATTTCCCCAGAGGAGTGTCTGTTTGTGATGACATCTCCGTCTCTGCCTGATATGTGAGTGTTTTGATGAGACAAAGAGACAGGCTGAACTTTTTGGCACTGACGGATGTGTGTCAGATTTTTCATTATTTCGTGTATTCAGTTTGTTGCCGTACTGTTGCATTTGGAGTAGGCTGCATATGAAACGTTGTACAAAAATTCCTTCCTTTGGCTTTGTGTCAGCGAACAGTGGAATGTGTACTTGCTGATATTGTATCTGTTTTATTTTTATACAATATACATGAGGTTTAGTTTCAGAGTCAGAGGTAAACAAAGCGCTGAAATAGATGCAAAGGAGAAGAAAAATGGTATTGCTTTCTGAAGCATCATTAAAGGTCTGCAACAACTGAAGATACAGAGGGAATAATAGCGGCGTAAAGCTTTTATCCTTTTAGGAGACGGGCAGCCTATCTGTCTCTCCGAGACATGCAGCTGGGATGAACTGGAAATGAAATGGGTTCGTCTGAGTGTGTTTTCCCTGTCAGAGACTTATAAATGCTCAAGGGTAGAGCTATTCAATTATTTCACAATAGGGGCCAGATTCAAAATACAACAATACACCAAATGGAGGGGCTACGCTGTCTCGGAGGAGACAATGAAAAGTCATATAGTAGTCACCATTGTATGTATAGAAGGATTCAAATATCATGGGACCAACTATAAAAGGGTAGAGAGAATAACAGTCCACAGCGAAAGAAGAAAAACACGCCTCTTATGAGCAGCCACAATGCTTATCGATATGACGCCTCACACCAAACTTCAAGCGAAATTTGCTTTAGCTCCCATAGATTTATCTGAGAGGTGCTTTGTTTATACAGCACGATTTTCCACTTATTATTCAAACAAGAGACAATGCATAACAAGATTTGGGAGAGGCAAATCTGTGCTTCTTACATCTCCAACAGTTAAGTTTCTCATCTCAGTTTACATTTTCATCACTTGTTTTTAGCTCAATTTGCAGTGACATATTTCATTTGCCTTGACACAGGAAAAGAAAACACTTTGGTCTTTCATTCCTTCCTATGGAAACTGCATGTTCATAAGCTATGTGTTAGCGTTCATGTCTGCGGGATGAGTTTATAAATGGAAAAGATGACACTTTCCTCTTTTCATGATTCCAAGCATGTATGTTGTGACAGAGATGCAGCTGCTCATCTGTGATGGATGCACGCTTTCAAGTTTGAATGGTATTCATGTGTGAGATTGATGACTCACAGGTGTAAACTGAGCCAAATATTGTTGACATGAGAAGTGCAAGTCTCACTGACGGAGGGAACTGACAGAGTTTGAGCTGGAACTGATAGAAACTGGCTGAGGGGGCAGCTGACGTTTTACAGACTAATCACAAATGATGGAATTGATATGATGATAGATCTTGTTATTTTTCGGTCAGAGGACCACCAATTGAATAGCCCAGGTCTCTGGTATCCCCTGTTTCTGGCCCGATGTCATCTTTTTAGGCTCCAGTGCCCTTGTAGCCCTGCAGAGGATAGACTTAAGTGGGTGTGTATTGATGGATTGATTGATGGATATGTTGATGGGATCTGACTGACTGATTCCATCTATTCTGTAGCCTGAATACGTTAGAAAAAGCAAAAACATCACAGCACATGTTTATTGTGCTGTAATTGTGGCACGACTAATCAACAAAATATTTATGTACATGCAAACGTAGGGCACAAATTATAAAATCCCATATCCAGTTTTGACAACTCAACATTTTCTTTTTATTCTTTACATCAGTCATGTGTAAAATTTGCCTTATGTAAGTGTATTATGATGTGTCTACACTTTTATGTCCTGTAATCTTAAGGTAGCGTGTGAGAAAATGTAATATAATCTCCTACGGTGTGTTTATAATGATTTGTATAATTTGGTCATATGGCGTTTCACCTTAACCTCTCCCTCCACGTGGTTTGAGCATGTGTCCATGTTGGTGATCCTGCTAAACTGTGTGACTCTGGGCATGTTCCAGCCCTGTGAAGATGTCACCTGTCAGTCCGAGTGGTGCATCATCCTCCAGGTATGTCTGACACTTGCACCCATAATTGTGCCTTTTCACAAATGTTTCCTTACCACAGTCTAAAATAGCAGAGTGTTTTGCCTCGTGTAATGTGATGTTGGCACAGCACTTACTGTGTTAAACACACAATGATGCTGGTGGTGATGTGTATACAGCCGTTCAGTGTGAGTGTCTTAAATGTGTCAAAATGCTATGAATGACTCACCTTTGCCCTTACTCCTACAACAATTAACATTAAGTGTCATGGATAATTGTGCCTGGAGTGGTTAGACCTGGACTCAGCTGCTGAATTATTTAAGACAGCAGCAGAGGTCAGATCACTATGATGTGCACAAAAACACGTACTGTCAAAGCATGTTTAGCATTATATGACGAGAAGAGGACATACAGATTGAATATGATTCATCAGAAATTATTAGAAATTCAATCATTTCGGCTGTTTTTGGAATCATCCATTGCGCTCACGGCCTCACAGCTGCGACTGCGTGTAAAAGAGGAAAGACACAGAATATATGATTGTTATACATTAAATCTGTCACACACACACACACACACAACATCTTAAGAGAGGAGTTGAGACAATTTGGAAAGAGAAAAATGTGAGAGAATGACAGGGATGATGTCATGCTGACCTTGGATGGCTATTGGCTGATTTAGTATGGCTGTGGAGGGTCAATGACATTGTAGCCAGCAATTATGACTTAAGATGATCTCATTCTGTGCCTTAAAATCAGGCTTTGACTTATCTTAGAGTTATCTTAACATTGTTCATCCAAAGCTCTTTTGTCCTACTCCTTAATAAGATTTTCTTTGACTCTTAAGTGCTCTATGTTTTTATTATTATTGTTTGTTGTATTTCACAATTTCTTATCGTAGTGAATCTTTTTCTTTGTGTAAACAGGCCCTGGATGATTGCATCTTTGCGTTCTTTGCTGTGGAGATGATTATCAAGATGGTGGCCCTGGGAATATTTGGCCCAAATTGTTACCTTGGTGACACATGGAACCGACTCGACTTTGTCATCGTCATGGCAGGGTGCGTATCCCACAATGCCATTCATGCGTGCCCTTCACCTGGGACTCCTATTGGGATATTTATGATGTCAGCCTGCTGCATGAACACAAAGTTAAACCCTTGTCTGTGTGTAACTCTCTCTTCAGGGTGATGGAGTATTCTTTGGATGGCCATAATGCCAGTCTGTCAGCCATCCGCACAGTCCGAGTGCTCAGGCCACTGCGGGCCATCAACAGAGTGCCAAGTAAGAACTCAAGTTTCAACTTTATTTGTTTAGCACAATATCAATGCATCAAAGGGCTTTATGGTCCCAATAACTGACCAAAAAGCTGAAAATTTAGAGTTAAAAGGAAGAAACTCCCTATCATTGATTAGACAGATGTGGAATCAGAGGCGATGATAAGCCTTTTTACATCCATTATTTTGATTAGACACTGAAGGCCCTGACAGATCTGTAGTCCCCTCATACACACAAACTAAAGGGAAAAAGCAACAACTGCTCTAAGGTTTCATTAAACCCAGGCACTACTTTTATTTCCTCCCAGTCCAGGTGCCTACATGTATAGAAGTGAATGTCAAATGTGTGTGATTGCTCTGATAGCAATCAAATAAATCCTGTGCTAGATAACAGGGGCTCTGTTATACGCAGACAGCCAAATGAAGTATGCAGACAGTCAAATCAAGTCTTTATGTACTGACGACATGCCAGACAGCTGAACTACGCAGGTAAAATGGATTATTATTCTCAGATTCCTCTTTTCTGACTAGATGATATCCACACTCACGAAACCTCACCTGAAAAATTAAACCATGGAGGAAAAACAAACAAGAAGCTGCTTAAGCTACAAGTTGCCCGTGCAATTTTTAAGTGTAAAAAAAGGCAAAAAGCAGAAGAATTTCTCAAATTTTGCGCTCCTGAATTCAAAAAGGCGTGGAGGTCTGTCTGAACTTGTCTTTTGATGGACACGAGCAGCAATTTGGCTCTGATCCTGTGTGATCTGTCTGTCTGAGAGAGGAAAGAGCCAGTTAAAGTCAGTTGGTCTGAGCTTGTCAGCTGTCTGCATGGGAAGACGTCTGACTGGCGTGGGTGTGACCTTTAACACCCAGCTGAATGTAATAGGACAAGCACAGGTGTCCAGTTTTCCATCTGTCTGCTCATCCATTTGACACTGCCCAGATGTCCCTCTCCGCACCCACAACCTCCAGCTCTTCCTCCCCAGGGAAGTTGGGATACATGCTCTGACTGTGCCCTGTGCTCTCCGAGTTGGATTTATCTGGAATAACTTTCCAGGGAGTCCTTTCTAATCCCATACCTCAACCCTCTCAACTGGTGTCTTCAAATAAAACAGGCCATGGTTGTACTCTAACATTAATGATCCCGCGTGCGTTCAGGTGCCACAAATAGCTATATCTCTCCGGACATTTGTGATATTTCTACCTGGTTATGGAGCAGCACCCTGATGAAAACAACCAGGAAATGGATTATCTTGGTGCTTTTTTTGCTCATAGCTCATCACGGTGAGTTGCCCGACGAGCCAGTCTGTCCAGGACTTGATGTTTCCTTACATTCCACAGCCCCAGTCTGCAGCATAGTTTATCAAGTCCCTAAAAGCTCTGTGACAGAGGTGGCCATGAATCTCCAATTAAAGACAATGACTGAACAAAGGTGTCATAACAGAGTAGAAGATTATTGAGCAGCTTACTTTACGTTTTAGTTCAAACCCAGACGTCAGACATGTTCAACAATATCTTTCTTTCTTTCTTTCTTTCTTTCTTTCTTTCTTTCTTTCTTTCTTTCTTTCTTTCTTTTTGAAATGTAGCTGGAAAACTCTCCATGGATTCACTCTGATTCTGGTCAGGAATCCTCGGGGGCTCAAATGTTTTACAACAACAGTATTTTTTTTTAACAAACCAGTCTGACACCTAATTAAAAGAGAGTAACACATCCACAATTAAGCTATTATATGTGGGCATTGTGCATTACTGTAATAAAAAGGCTTGTTTTCTAATATTTTATTTGAAAAACAGGTCGTCATTAGAATAAGTGGGATGCTTCACTACAAATGTAGAAACAACATTGAACATTTTGTTCCACCACAAATATTGTAATGTCATGTGGCATCCTGTCACGTCGCATTGTCGCCGCATTGGCTCGCACTGTCAAAGGGCTACATTGTGTCATATCGTGTCCCTGGTTGCTCATAATTTATTGAGATATGAATCAGTATCAGTGAGACGAGAGATCAGGGAAATGCACATCCCTAGTGTGTGTGTGTTGCTTGTGTGTATATGTGTGTCTTTCCTCTTCATTTTTCTGCCTCTTTCAGTCTCTTCATGTTTTTCCTCTTTTCTCCTGAGTCTCCCTCATCTGCATTCTCTCATCAGACAGTATTTGCATTTCTGGTTCTCTCGTTCTCCTCTATGCCGCTATCTCTCCGTCTCTGTTTGTGGATGGGAGATATGGTTGTTAGACGCATGTTGAATATGTTTTTATGCTGTAGCCTGGATACAATGAGAGATGCTCTCTGTTTATTTAATGTTTAGGAGGCTGCTGCACACAGGGTGCTGTTTCTACAAATCCTCTGCCAAATGTCATACACATATACACAATGTCTTTTTCTGTTCTGGAATTGAACAAAAAAAAAAGCCTGAATCAAAAAACATCTTGAATCTAGTCCTGCATTTGGATGGGAGACAAGTCCCAATCATTAATCCAAGATTAATTAAAAATGTTTTTAAAGTTTTTGAGCAATCCTGTGAATACACAAACAAACTAACAAACCAATGAGCAGATACATGCAAAAACACAGGCTTTTTGGGAAAAAAAGTGCATTTTTCAACTAGTTTTTGGGCTTTGAAAATGAATTACTGCATTATGGTATTGTAGGATATGAAAACCAAAATCTGGACACAAATGAATTTTTTTCATTTTACAAAATATCATTATTTTCATGTAATTTCTCTTCAAAATTTTATGATTATCACATAATTTCTCCTCAGACTTTCATGATTTCCAGACCCCTGCTATTTGACATACACTTATCTGGCCCATAGACCTTTGGATGGACCCTTATCACTTTAACATAAAGTGATAAGTGATGTATACCTGCTAACGTGTGTCTTCTTCACTATCATATTTTTAACACACCAAAGAAAACAGCCGATAAATAATTTTTCTTAAATGTGATGAATTAAGTATTTAAATTTCACATTATTTAAGATGGATAAAGAGGAATCATTGTATTCATTCATCTCTCAAAATGAACAATATTATTATTTGGAGCCACAATGTTTCGTGATATCATTAGGATGAGCATTGAAGCTATTTGGTTGATTCATTTGTTTATTTGTACTTGAATGTACCATGAATAAGAACAAATATAATCAGGTCATCTTACCCCACATTAATATTTATATCATAATGTTCTGCATAATTATATAAGCGAGGTCCATTTGAAGTCAATGGATGCATTGATTGCGTTCTGTTTCTTCAAAGCCCTGTCTTCATCTGGTTGGTTGTTCTTCTTTAAGGACCCATTAAACATTGACGTGACTCGCTGTCCAATGCTTTTGGCTTCTTGACTCATTCTGGGCTGTCGCTTTGTTGCTCAATGGCTGCGTTTACACCTCGTGCTCTGTGCCAGGAAACATTATTCACATGAAAGCAATGTTGATGAAAGGTGTAAATGTTCTGTGCAGTCTGGACATACTAATGATGTAAATTCCACCCATCACCACCATCATTTTTCTGCTTGTTCTGGATGTTATTTTGAGCTCTGAGCTGTGCCTTACTGGGAATGGGTACTTGTTCCTGGAACATAAACAGTGACAGTGAAGCTGTTGTTGAATCGGATTAATCTCATCTAGACTGCATTTTACACACGTACATACACGGTGTGATCCCAATGACCCAAGATATGAAAACTAAATGGAACAATCCACTTTCAATCACCTCATGTATGTTTTCACCTTTGGAAATCGGACTTATTGTTTTTTTAATTAATGGATGACAATGGAGCCTGGACATGTGGAGACATTAGGGCGACACCACTGTAAGTTTTAGATCAAATATTGCAAAATAATTCCGTGCATACCGGTGTGTCCTTGTGGCCAGAATAGTTCTGTGGGTCTGAACAGTGTGTGGACCTCAGGGACCTTGGAACCTTCACTCTGCTGACAATAAACACTTCTGACAGCTTGAGATGGGTGCTGACTCCATGCGTTGGATAATCTTAGCCAGAGGGAAGTTGTTGCGGGTTAAATTCTCAGAGGTTGAAATTATGTCACTTTTAGCACTGTCAGTCCTCATTATTCTTGCCATAGGGAGGAAGTTCAAAGCTAGCAGGAATGGTAGAGGTTGTTAGGTTGTACAGAGGCCATGGGGCACGTTAAGGTTGGTGGTTGTGACCATATAATGCAGTGTTTGTTGGTGCGTCAATCACTATAATCCTGATGTCATCCTTATTGTCTCTGTTCCCCTGTGTAGGTATGCGCATCTTGGTGACACTGCTGTTGGATACCCTCCCCATGCTGGGAAACGTCCTCCTCCTTTGCTTCTTTGTCTTCTTCATCTTTGGTATCGTAGGAGTCCAGCTGTGGGCTGGGCTACTGCGCAACCGCTGCTTCCTGGGAGAGGACATCAAAGCGTAAGGAATTCACTGCTTTTCTCTTTCTACGCTTCTCTCTGTGCTGAGTCAGACTCAGACAGACTTCTCAGACGTCAGTTTGAAAAGATGGAGGCCTGGTTCAAGGTCTGATTTGGACCAGTTTTGACCTCGGGCAGGTGTTACAAGTAGAAAAGACATGGTTCCCCTCGGAGGTTCTGCAGAAAGAAAACAAAAATGCATCGTGATCTTTGCAAGAATTACATAATGTGCATAATGTGTAGGTTTCAATTGTTTTGACTCTCTGCACAATTTATTTCTCTCTTCACCTGGCACACAGGCAGGAGGTGTGTGTGTGTGTTGTGTCTGAAGTGAGAGAGTGACTGAGAACAGCAGCTTAATATTTCATAGACTGAGTGTGCTTCTGTGTTTTCTCTCAGTCCAAGTTATTGTTTGGGTACATTGTGAAATTCAACAACATCACACATAATAACACTCCTTCTCTCGCTCATTTGTGTCTGCAATATAAATGGAATTCAACATCATCCGCTGGACTCAGACATCAGAAAATTAGACTGAAATCACAAATCAGCAGCTAAATATGAACGAGATCCAAACAACAACTTGTAAAACGAGATGAAAAACTGAGTGTGAGTTATAGCTGGAGTTGGATGTGTTGCTAAGCTAAGAATTGGTTAGGCAGTACTGGTATCGCTTTAGGTAAAATCTCAACAATATCCATCCCTACTCTTGAGCAATAAAACCTTTCCCGTACCATTGGTCTCAGGATAAACTAAATGATGCGTACCAGATGTCGATTTGTCCGATATTTACGCAGTCAACTTTTGTCAGCACCGTCCTAAAAGTCTGATCCGGCATTCTGGCACAGGAATCTGTTTACTTTGCGCAGTGCCATGGGAAGATGAAATAAATGAGGCATAAAAAAGGGCTGACTGACCATAGAGACCAGTGTGCAGGCTCACAAGTGGACGTAGTTGGATTTATAAACAAAATACAGACTGGGGAAAACGATGCTATTTCCCACAGTGTGGAACGTAAGCAGCACAGCCATTAAGGATGATTGCACAATGGCTCAACATCACTATTCTATCTATTGATGGACTATTGGAACCTATTTGTAATTATTATATTCAAAGCGATTTGCTCATTAATGCACACAGAGTTGGCTTGTTCTGAATATGATGTTTGAATGCACAATTGTACAAATCTTGGTCTCTTGCTTGGAGTGTGTATATTTTTACTTGTACAGAATTTAATTAGATAAAGATATATATGTTAAGTTGGGTTGAAATGAAAACAATTTACTGCCTTCATTGCAGTAAAACTGAAGCGCACACATAGGTCACATTCTCTATCAGGACACCTTTGATTGTGTTATTGTGTTCATATCATGATCTTGATATATTTTTATATGAGTACATTTGATGATTGATGATTTTTTTATTCTTCTTCCTTCCAGAATGTACAACCTGTCCATAAGTCCTTACTACATGTCTGAAGAGGGTGAAGACAGTCCGTTTATCTGCTCAGCTCCTCGTGAGAATGGGATGCTGCGCTGCTATGATGTGCCGGCCTACAGCGAAGGGGGAGCAGAGTGCTCATTGGCCACTCCCCATCAAAGTTCAGCTTTGATTGGATCACCCCCTGTGGTGGGTGGGGCCAGTGTTAATGGCTGTGTGAACTGGAACCAGTACTATAATGTGTGTCGACCCGGGGACCTCAATCCTCACAAGGGAGCAGTCAACTTTGACAACATCGCCTATGCCTGGATAGCCATATTCCAGGTAAGACGAGGACGTGTGCATGCGGAGAGAGAGACAAGGTGTCAAAGGCATCAATCACACCCTCAAGCTGACTGTCAATCATGGCATTTATTAAACTAAAGTCTAATTTTGAGACTTTTAGAGCGAGGCATGCTCAATGTGTGATGTTGGGATCAACAGGATGTGTTTTTCACATGCAGGTGTTACATCACAAGGGCTGTGATAATGACATCAGGTTAAATACTTTTTTAATGCTGTCACTGTGTATGTTCAGGTATGACGGCGTATGAGTGCCACTATGGGGTTAGAGAAAAAATTAGGGACCTCAAAACACCAGATATTTTAGATAGAATGTACAATCTGTGTTTGCATGTTTTTAGTAGTATGCGTGTGCCCACAGTGGTTCGTGTGAGTGTGTGTGTGACATTATTTTTCCCAAATATGCTAGTTTTGAATCTCAGAGAATATCCTGAGCATCTATTGTTATCTTCCACAGCCACAGTGAATTCCTGAGGAAGGTTATCAGTGTCCTGTTTGCTTTGTGTTGTGCCATCACCAGTGTGTCTGTGTGTGAGTCATCGGCTGTCTTGCAGTCAATCCAGGCAGAGCTCAGGTTGGCCTGTCTGGTCTGAGAGTCTAGGGTGACTGCTCTCTCGACCTGCAGTTGGTGCTTTGACCATCTGGTGTTGCTCCCTGCGCCCTTCTGAGCTTTGCCCGTTACATATCATGTCAGCCCATTATCTGGATATCGTATCCGGATAACAAAGGTGGTCGTTTTTGCAAGCGGCATTAGGGCCAAAAATGCTGCTGAAAATACCAGGGGAGAGATGTTCGACCGATAAATTGGTTATTAAAAGAGTTCTGTCAAATTCTTCATTGAGAAATCGTTACAGCTCAATAAACATTTACGAGAGAACGAATAGAATGAGGAAGAATGGAAGTGAGAAAGAAATGGCAGAGGAAGATGGAAGGGAGAGAGTTGGAAAGCCAGCGGGCGAAAAAGAAGCAACTCTATTGAATGTTAAATGAGACGCTTCTCACTGGCTTCTTATCCATGTATCTACAGTGTTTTTCCCCAAGTGACTTTAAAAATACAGAATATGAATTATACATTTGAATGCAGAGATTTGAAAAACATTTCAGCTCACCACTCAAAATTGAGTTAATTCAGGGCTGCTCGGGGATTCACGAACAGTAAAACTATCTGTTAACATTTCAGCTTGGGTATTCATAAGAGCCAAGCCCCTGGCCTAATTGGCTCCCTAACGCACAGAGAACCTGTAAACGGTACTTATTGATTTTTTTTTTTTTTTTTTTCT
>OMNV01006277.1:117639-146042 GCA_900303265.1 Brotula barbata
TGGGGGGGGGGAGTGAAAATGAGGCAAGTGTGACAGATGAAGAGGCGGATGAGGGATAAGGCAGAGGAAGGACATTGTGATCTGTTGTAATAAGTTATGGGTTAATGGGTATTGACCCTGCAGAAAGAAACACACACACAGAAACACAGCGTGAGACTGGTGACTACATTTTTTTTTCTGATCTTATCCTACTAATCATAGCTGAGTATGTCGACCAACACGCACGATACTTTCACCCAAAGAAATAGCTTGAAAATAGCTAAAATCACTCATGCTGCCAACTCCTTCCTCAAAGAGCTTCCCTGGGGTGACATTTTAATTTTCTTGTTGCTTGTTGTTTTCATTGAAATGCTAATACGTTGTTCAATCTTGAGTCGAGGATGGTAATTTGGCCTGGAGGTCAGTGAGTAATTTCAGGTAATATTCAATGTTTCCTCTCAGCTGTGTATTCCCTCCATCGTCCAAATGTTTTCCGTTGTTCAATAGCATGAAGATTTACCGTCTTGTGTTCACAAGCTTTGTTGAATGATTCTTTATTATATTTAGAGAGGTTTTGTAGATTGTGTAGCCTCGTGAACAGCAGCTTATTGGCCATTTTACTGGGGAGCATTAAATTCCTTACTCTTAGCACCAAACGCATCATTCCTGTTGGGTGCAGTGAATTCATTGAACGGTGCTCAAAATGGAATTCCGAGAGAATTCCTTTTTTTTTTTTTTTTTGCTTCTCAGTGCTAGCATGATGCTGAAATATATCCTCTATGGGTGTCTGTTGTTTCTGATATGTCTGATATGTTTCTGATGACTCACACACGACTCAGGTTTGATTAAAAAGTGAATGGACAAATAATAGAAATTGAAATTGTTTTATTAATGATAATGAGTTGTAGTTGAACTCTTTTACTGTTAAATAGCCATCATAATAGGAGGGGATAAAAGACCAAAATCCTCTTTTCAGCTCCAAATACACTGACAGACTGTCACTCAGTGTGCTCAGCAGTGTTTGTGCAGCAGCTCGTTGTGTTTTTTTGCACATTAAAGCATTGCAAAATAAATATAATAGTGATAAATGAAAATAAATACCTGGAAATCTGTAGTTTTTCTGCTTTGACATTAGCTGAAAATTTCAGTCTGTTTCCTTGAACCTTAGCTGTCACAAAACTGCCCGCCTGGCTGTTTGTGTGTTTTTGAGTAGTTTGTTTTTTCTATACTGAAGAAATTTAGTGGCAGCGATAAATTTAATAATACTTCAGTAATTTTCTAAAGGTATATTTCAGCTCTGTTATGAGGATTTGAGGCTCCTCTGTTAACCTGGTTCAGGCAGTACTTTTCAACAGAGGAATAGAGTGTGTGGTGTGTATATTTTGCTTATTTGTGTCTGATTGTGTGCGCATAAATACACGTGTATGCTCTGAATCACTTGTTGGTATAGTTGTGTATTTGGTTTGTTGTGTTTATTTGAACGTGTGTGCGGTTTATGCTGTGTAACAATAAATAGCTGAGGTGTGTATTGGCTGGGCTGAGCTGAGCCCTTTAGGTCCCTGCACATCAGTCAGGCATTAGCATATTGGCTACATGAAAGAGCTACGTCAGTCCTCTGGGGCCCATACATACACAGATACACACACACCACTCAATACATTTATGTGGGTGTGTATATGTCTGTAAATTTCAAATGTTTGATTAAAAGAAAGTGGTTGGCCGAGCTATGACAGGATGTCATTGTGAGTCTAATGATATAACATGCTCTCTCTCTCTCTCTCTCTTTCTACAGGTCATCACATTGGAGGGATGGGTAGACATCATGTACTATGTCATGGATGCTCACTCCTTCTACAATTTTATATATTTTATATTGCTCATCATAGTAAGTAATCGTCTTTTTATTTTGTTTGAATGAACAGCCTGATTCTTGAGTCTCCCAATAAGTTCCCATGACTCAAAAAGTATAATCTACATTTTAACTTGGAGTTCACCCATATTAAACCCTGCCCCGCTGCAGGGACAAATGGCTCTATAAACACAATTTCCTTGAGCAGCGCTGACTGTGCTGAGGTTGAATTATTTTACTTGCTTTGGTTTGGCCTGTTCTTCTCTCGTGTTTATTTCCTGAAAGGCAGCTCTAACTGTTTTTGTGTGGGCAACATCCTTTAACCAAACGGTTGACTCATTAAGGTAGAGTTAGGTACAATACGCACAGCGAGACAGTGTATACAGTGTAGAAGAGGAGAGGTGACATCCTATGTTAATAAAACAACAACGCGTGACTATAACTTAGAACACAAGGGAATGAGAAAAAAAATTTATATTTATTATCACAAAACTATGGGAGGAGACAGAGATTCATTAAAATAGACAATAAGCACATTAATCTTCAGTGCAGGAGAAGAAACTGCTCATTTTTTTATCACCAGGGAGAAGGTGAAAACATTACTGTGCTCACTGAACACAGTGATTGATCGTGCAGAGAGAAAGAGAGAGAGAATCTGATCAGATAGCTGAGATGTTTATTATGACAGTCTAGCCACAACATCAGCATCACTGCATAAATGAATCATTCATTTTACTCGTCTTTCCTTACTCACCTGCGTATAACACATTGATTTTTAATCTATTCAATTCAGCGATCTTGTCAGATTCTGAGTTTAAACGTTATCAGAATGACCTAGAATCTCGCAGCTTGAGCTTCTTTAATTCTATGAAGTGTTGGCCAAGGACTTTATCTGTCTCAGTCCGCCTGCCGGCCTTAGTGCTCTGTTGTCTTCCTTGGCTCTGTGCTGCAGCTGAGTGTTATTACTGGCACTAAATTCAAATTACCTGGTCTGTAGCTGTGCCAATTTACATCATCAGTGTTCACATCATCAGACAAAAATTGAAAAATTGGTGTGAAATTTATTCATCCCTGGCCCCTTAGTCACTCCTGACTAGTACAATTTCTCGTGGAAGTCTGGAGTGAGGTTATCAGTTCAAGAGCCTAAGCCAACAATATGATCATATCTCCGTCTAAAATAGGATAAAATACATAAAAATGATTCATCACCTGATCTTATTTTAATTAGCACAGTTTCACTGGTGTTCCTCCATCAAAATGTTCTTTCAAATGATCCCTGTATTATATACAATACTTTAGTGGAATATGCACTGTAGAGGGTTGAAAGCTTACAAACGCAGGATTTGCATAATGTGCTGCTATTGAAAGATATTTTCATAGAACTATCTGCCTGTTACAGTTCTGCGACGTCCAACCCAGACTTGTTAAACTCTCCGAGCAGAACTGACATCCATTCAACCATGTTGAACTGCTCTGTTATTGGACATGAGTTCACCCTATGCAGTGGTTCTGGGTTTTAAAAAGGCGGTTTTAGGCTGTATTTTCCTTTGCCGTGTGACCTACTTTCATCCCTCCCTGTTGTTTAATATAAAAGTGCTTATTATGCACTCAGGCAGAGGAGGAGAAATGTTATGAGATGAGAGAGTGAGAGAAAGCTGATTCATATCGCACGTTAAAATAAGATAATATTGCTTAAATCCTGCCTGTGCGTTTTTCTCTGCTTCCTTCTCTTTTTCTGTCTTACCTGCATTCTTCTTCCTTTTTTCCTCCTTCAAATCAAGTCAAATTTTAACACGCATTATCGCTGACTCAATAATACAATAAAGACTGTGCAGCAGAGCGAAAAACAGGAAAGAAATCAACAGAGATGCACAACAATGTAAATATAAAAATGATGAGAGAAGAACAATAATGGGAGGAGCAGAAATATGTATGTTTATACACAAAGAGATTATGTAGGTTTTATATTATAAGAATGCAGGAAAGGCGTTTTTTAAATGTTCCTTCCTTATTCCCTTCTCTAATCTTTTTCTAATGCATAGCAAGATAAAGATTGGATGTAAAAAGTTTTTTTTTCAGTGTGTTTTTATTCTTTTACTTCAATATTGAATTTAATCTGGAAAAACGTTAAGAGTGAAAGACACACAAGGATGTCAGAGAATGAATGAGTGGAAAGAATGACTGAAGAAAGCGTTTTATATCTTTCATGTCTAATCCTGCTTCATGTCATAACCAGTCTTCTCTTGTTGACATGTTGACAGATAATGCTCTGCCAAGGCCACAGCTTTAGAGTAAATTTGAACTCTCTTTCTGTCCTAGTTAATATAAAAGCAATTTGTGTTTTGTTATCCCACAACCTGGCAGAATACCAAGTGGACACAATGTATAAACCATTAAGATGAATCTCATAGAATAGGTAAATATTTTACCTTTTATGGGTATGAATATGTGATATAGTGATCCCTTCCCCAGTACTAAGGGGCCACATTGAGGATTTGTGTCTGCAAAATGATGGATAAGCTGCTCACTGTCATGTATACTGGGTGTTTCTAATGTAGGAAAAATATGGGAGGAGGGATTGGAGACTCGTTTGAGTAAATGATGGAGCTGATTTATTATTGCTGTGGGAGCAGCTGAAAGAGGCAGGTGTTACAACCTGTCGAGAGGCAGCCAAGGCGTACGGTTATTTACGGTCAGAAAAAATCTGATGGGAGATGTGATCTGCAGGTTGGGCAAAGGCAACACAACACAGAATGAACTAAGTCAGGCTAAACACAAGACAAAGAAACTAAAATACCATACGCTTACCAAACAACAAGAAGCCTAGAGATAGAGAGAGAGAGAGAGAGGGAGGAGGAGAGGGGGAGAGAGAGATGATAACAAATTAATTTTATTGTGAATAACAACAGACATTTGCTGTCAAATTTTTCAGAATGACCTAAAATCTTCCACTTTTAATGCTTTTCATTCCAATGAGTCTCAAGTTATTCACTTTTTTGTTCACCTTGTTGCTCTATCTCAACACAAATGTGAAATATGTCTTGAAGCTTAAACTTGTATTAATATATTTAACTGCCAGAGAACTTGTCTTCAGTTACAGTAACATCATATTTCACACTGCTACTCCCATCATGGCGGAGCTGCTGGCAGTTATCACATTATGGAATCCGGCCAAGAGGATCCATGCTAGCACAATAGCATTTGTTGAGAGTGAAGATGAGGCAGCAGCAGTTGTCCTTATTCGGCTTCACGCCGAGCTGTGGCCAAATCCAAACCGATTCAGACGTTGACCTAAGCGCAGAAGATCACCACTGTCAATGGAATGAAAATCAATATCTATTGAATTTATGACCGGTTGCTTCCATGCAACACAGGATCGCCAACAGCTACATACCTGAAATCTCATTAATGAGTGGGAGAGGGAAGAGTAAGAAATGATGTGAGGAATATTTAATTCGGTGCAATATTGCTGCTGTCTTCAAAAGCGTTACAGTTATCTGATCTCTCTCTCTCTCTCGCTCTCTCTGCATATGGGTACATCTTTCTGTCTGATCAAACTGTTTTCAAGCTCCATCGAACATAAGAAGTCCCATAATATATTCAGCTTGAACTTAAACATGCAGATTCTAGTAACGCTTTGTAAATATGAAGAAGCGATATTCTACTCATTTGTACCTAAAGTTTTGATGAACAGTATTAAATGATTAAAGCGACCCCACACTAGTCAGCACGGAAACGGTAGGATGTGTTAGAAGTCAGTGAGCGCCGTGTTTGCCTTCAAAATGAGCGGACGCCTTCTTTAAATCAGGAGAAAGTAATGACTTTGACTTCCATATTGACTTGTCGTCTACCTTTGGTAAAAGGTTCAACCTTAGTGCAGACATCATGATTTAAATTGAAATAAGTGTGTTAAAGCAGGGGTTCTCAACCTTTTGTAAACTAAGGCTTTCCAAATAAATGAGAATGAGAAAGAGAGAAATTTAACATGGCCAAAAAGGAGAACAAAAAAAAAACTGGGATGTAATTATGTGTTATGCCAATTTATGTGAATTCTTCACATTTGGATGAAAAAACAAACAAAACTAACAAGCTTTGTAAATAAAAAAAACAGCAAAATGGCAGTTTTTACTAATAAACTCAAATCCAGGTCCTGTTGTTGGTCTCTACATGGTTCTAACTCCATTTTTCAACCCTTGCTTTAAATAATCATCCTCTATCTCGACCAGGTGGGCTCTTTCTTCATGATCAACTTGTGCCTGGTGGTCATTGCCACCCAGTTCTCAGAGACCAAGCAGAGGGAGAACGCCTTGATGAGGGAGCAGCGAGCTCGCTACATGTCCAACGACTCCACGCTGGCCAGCTACAGCGAACCGGGTTCCTGCTACGAGGAGATGCTGCGCTACGTCAGCCATCTGTATCGGAAGTTAATCCGCCGGGTACAGAGGATATACTCTGGATGGCACAGGTGAGGTCCAGGCTGAGCCACACAGCCTTCAAGTTCTTTGTTCCTTCCTGACAGTGTGGGATTGTGGGATATGGGTTTTTCCTTGAAACTACATTTTATCATCCTAACTGGGTCACACCTGTCCCTCTCGAACTTTAATAATCTATGAACGCTTTTTCATGCCTGGAAATGTTCAGATTATTGTACTGGAAGGTAGAATCCAGGTAAAAGAGAAAAAAAAAAAAAAGAATGTGAACACCAATTTCACGCTCTACAATTATTGTGCACATGTCCTCGGGTATGGCATCTGGTCCACTGAAGTTGATAAGTGGCACACATCCTTTGTGTTGCAGAGCTTTTAGGTAGGACAGCATGAATTTATGTTCCAGGCAGATCCAGGAACAATAATCCAAAGATGAATTTTGGACAGGAGCAAAAAAAACGAAAAACTTCAAAGAATAAATTAGAATCACACTTTGTCCCCAGATTAAATGAATCCAATCTGCTTCTCCTGTGCTACTGTGTGACACCTTTGGATTCAGTTGAATGAGCTCAAGTGTGCTTTTTCATTATTTTATCATTTAGGACCGGATTCAGAGTTTGCAACCCAAGTTGGCCATCTAAGTTGGAAAATTTAAGCTAAAAGATCCTCAGGGAAAATTAAGTGTTTCCAGAAAGTTTTTAGTTGATCGTTCTTTGTTCCTTTATCCCAAAAATGTCCCCAAATGTGTTCTGAGGATCGAGTTTTGCTCCATGAGGCATGAGTACAAAATCTGTCCAGTGTAGAAATCTGTTATTAGACAGACACAAAACAATGAGTAAACTTCAACTCAGTGTAATGAACTGTTAAAAAAACAACATCTGGCTGTATAAGTTCCTTAAACAATTCCACAGCTGATGACAAACATTACAGTCTAACTATGTGAACATTTAAACACATTAGCTAGTTTTAAGGAACTGAGTAGTAAATATGATCAATTTAAATTGAGTGAGTCTAAAATCTGTATGTTCAGAAGAACAAAAACAGTAAAATAATCTTCCACAATTAGCATCAGCAGTGACAAATCTGGATGACAGCTGGGTGAATATGTGGAATGTATGTATGCCACGCCTAAACAAAAAGGACTTTCAAGATTCAAGTCTGAATCGCTGATAGCTGCTGTGTTTGGGGTAAACTCCAATCATTACATGATTTGTTTTGTAATATTCCTGTCATTTATCTCTCAGCAAACGTCGCAAAAAGGTGAATCCTAACGGCATTGGTGGCGGCAGTAACGGCGGAGGAAATGGACACGGCCATGGCTTCAACCGGGGGTGTGGAAGTTCCGGCCTGGGTTGCGTCTCGTGGTTGAGACCGATCCACAACCTTCTGCAGCACCATCAGCACCAGCACTGTCCTCTCAGCAACGGGGGGCAGCACACAATCGTTGTGGCCACTTCTGAAAATGAGGGTGAAGAAGGCAGAGTCGAGGTCGGGGAGGAGCTGGAGATGAAGTCTCTTCCTGTCCAAGGAGGAAATTGGAATGTAAATAGCAGCAGTAGCGAGCCCCCTGCCGTCAGCCACGATGTGGGAACGGTGCTGGGCCGACTGAACGGGGGTATGAATTATCCCACCATCCTGCCTTCGTTTGTGTGCAGCTACAGCAGTAAGACGCCGCCTCCTCACTCCCAACAGCGTGGGCACACAGAGCAGCACCCGCAGAACCACTCGGTGTCCGAGCACACAGAGACGCTGAGCAAACTTCACCAACTCATGGGACAGCACAGTAAGTGTGGACACACCCGTCTTCAGTGGCTACAAGTGAAACTGCACCTCACTCCCACTGACCCGCCCCAAACATCTGTGGAATCCAACTCTAACACTGTTGGTTTCATGATTCTCTTATTGCACAGGCTGGGTTTGATTTACATAGCATCTTCATAACCTCTATCTAACAAAATGCACAAACAAGTGTTTCATTTCCAAGACAGAAGGAAACAAAACATCACAATGGATGCAATTTGACAACAGACAATCCCTTATGTGACACAGAAATTCAGATCCATTTTTATTCGTATTTAGAAGACATATCTTGCGCTTATCGGACTCTAATGGTTCTGTCTTACTTGGCACTCTGAAGTGATCCTTGCACTTAAAACAAGAAGCACTTAAATAATAACTTGATGAGCTTCAGCTTAGAAAAGCTCCACTCGGCTCATGCTCATTACAACGGTGGTGTTGGTGTGTATACTCGTATAGTGCTGTAGTTTACTCGTAGGCCACAGAATAATTTACATTAATTTACATCCTTGGACATCTCTAAGCTGACCATTTTTATTTCATTGTCTAACAATTGTGTGCATGGGTCTCGTTTGTGGGACGAGTGGTATGTTTTTGTGTGTATGTGTGTGTCTGTGTAGTCAATTTGCAGATTTTCACGTAAAACCTTCACACTGTGCTGTGCTGTTACTTGATGTGAGAGTATGTTGGAGCTTTTATCAGTACAAGTTAGTGCAGGGCTGGACAAAGCTCCGACAAATGCCCGATACGTTCATGGTACATCACTGACACACCGATGGGCGGTAGAAGGGTTTGTGGGTGCCCCCCCGAATTATATCACCCTACGTGGCTTCACATCTCACCCATGCCACGGGAGTCACCATTGACATCACATTTATATCAATTTGACTCGAAATGCGACTGAGATTAAGTCATGCAATGCAATGCATACAGTATATATGTCTATACACTGTATATAGGTATATCTACTGTATATGTATGGAAATAATCAGAAAGGTATGAAAAAAGTTGATCTGTGCGCATGTAAATCGAAATACATTTCAGGAAGACAGAGTTCAAATGACACAGTGAGGCAAGGACGCACAAGAACCGTTACAGTAGATTGGTATTAGTAGCATGGTTCCATGCCAACACACACATTTACATTTGTGTCTTTTCCGATCCTTCCTGAGTCCTGTAATTCCCCTTCACTTGTCCTACCTCACGTCTTACTTTTCCCTTGGGCTCCGTTACTGTTTTTCATCCCTTTCTTCTCCTATTTTGGTTTCCATTTCTGGTTCTTTCCTTTTGCAGCACCCCTGTCCTCCTTCCTCCCCACTTTGACCTGAAGTAGCCCCTGGCTACGTGTCCTGTGTGCGCACACATGTCAAGCAGCACTTAGAGAGTCCTGACAGGAAATCTATGTCTAAAATGTTACGGTCATTAATGCAGAGAGCTGGACAGGAGGGGGAGGGTAGAGAGTTAACGGAGTCTGTGTGGGGTAGTGGAGGGAGAAAAAGTAGGACAGGGAAGAGGGGCTGAAGGTGAAGAAGACGGAAGATGTACCAGCATTAAATAAACAAAAAGACAGACACGTACGGCATGGTAGAATCGGAAAGGTAAAAGAGAGAAGGAACAGATGGACGAACGAGGTCAGCAAGGGAGGTAGAAAGTATGAAGGGGAGACTAGGAGAGGCTCATACAGAGAGTAAAAATAGTCCTGATAAACACAGATAAAAAGGGGAAAGGACAGAGAGACAAACAGCAAGGAGACAACACACAGATGGTTTGGTTATTACAGAAGAGGAGCGGTGACTGCCAACAACTGCAGACACACACTGTTGACACACACACACTGTAGGTTGCCAACAAGCCAAACATAATTAACTACACATCAATTAGTTCCAAAGAGAAGTGTTACAGTGTGACAGTAATGGGCTATTAAGATAAGATGAAGAGGGATGAGATGAAGAGGGCCGGAAATGAAAATTTTACAAATACCGCAGTCCATCTTTGTGTATGAAATGAGGTGGACAAAACACGGTCTACTACAATATAGCACCACCTTTGTTTATGGTCACAGAAATGACATCAACACCTGCCTGACACAGTAAAAAGGTACAGGAAAAGATTCACACATGCAGGATTTACTATTTACGCCGAAAAAAATCATCAATATCCAACATCAATATCCATCCATACCGCTTATCCACGCCGGGGTCACAGTGAGGCTGAACGGTATTCCCATGGGTCATTTGGCCGACACATATAAGAGTTAACGAGTTAACACAACCACACTCCCATTCACACATACGGGCGATTTAGGTACTCCATTTTGCCTAAGCTGCGTGTCTTCGGGGGTGGGTGGAAACCGGAGTGCCCGTAGGTAACTCATGCAGACATGGGGAGAACAAGCAAACTCCACACACAGAGGACCAGGGTCAGCCCGGGACTCAAACCCACGCCCCTGATATACACATTAAAAACATGTCTGAAAAGGATTCAGGAAGAACTAAAACTTCTTAATTCCTGATTGCTACTTGAATACAAAAGATACATATGCATGCACACTTAGATGCTGTAAATATACATACATCTCTGCATCTATCATGTATGTATTTACATAGAGAATATACAGTATACAGTATATATGCCCATAGCTCCAAACATAGCAGTATTTACATTCAAATGCAAGACTACATGATAATAATACTAAAATAAAACAAATCAAATAAAACTGAGCCACAAAACTATTCCATGCCCCTTTATTTTTAATTAAAAAACATTTATCATTGTAAGAATTTTATGTCTAAACTACTAGTTATTTTTAAGTATAACATTTAGACATAATTTGTATCTCCCCTCTCTATTTTAAGAACATTTGATGTCATCACTAAGCAAATAATTATAGGCTTTATAAATTATTTGTGCATGAATTTTAAGTACATTTATTATTTTTATAGCTCCTGTCTGCTGTGTTACTAATGATTTGGTTATACATTTTCACACCCACACAGTATTTCGGATACGGTAACAGAACAAAATATCCCATATCCCAAAGTACCCATTAATGGCAAGAAACCCCTGAATCAATCTTTAATAAGTAAGTACGGCGCTGGGCTTTGTTTTTGAACTTGTCGGCTGTAGGTTTTATCTTGTCAATGTATCCCAGGTTTACACATTGCATTTATACTTGCATATCACAACAATATGGCAGTTTGGACTGCATTTGCAATTGAGCTGCATTCTGCTCACATCAACTCCTTGCATTAATATTTTCCTCACAGGAATTGCGTATCTACATATAGATTGTACTTCAGTGTAAGCATCAAATGGTGTGAATGAGTACGTGTGTGTGTCTGCTCGTGTTTCCTACAATCTCTGATTGTTTGGTTACATTTATTAGCACGAACGTCAAAGAGCCGAGGCTAACATGGCATCTATGAATTACCTTGAGATCTTTGAGTGTATAAACTCGTGTTATTGTTGCTGGATGACCCAATCTAGGCTCATCCACACAAGATAATGGTATCAGTGAACCCGGCTTCTTTTACATTCAAAGGAGATAACTTCTGGTGCTTGACATTAATTGTCAGGCTATTTGCTTTTTGTAAGTGTAATAAAATCTAACTTAATGTAACAGAAAATAATAAGAGGTGGCTTCGAAATCGAATCTTATTTTTTGCAAACAAAGCCGATGATTCTTGAATTAATGTGCCAAAAGAATCCCTAGGGATGAAATCAGCAGTGTCAAAGCACTGACATAAAAAAATATGAAATACTGTCTCCAGCTTCAAAGAAATCATAAAGGAACATAAAAGGTGACAGCAGCTATTACAGCCGTTTTCCTAGTTTGCAATATGAGGTAGCATAAAAATACAACACTGATTTACAGCATCAACCTTAGCACTGAGAAGAAGCGGTATGTTATTCTGCTGTTGGGTTTCAGCTGTGGTTTGTACAGCCTCCATAATGATGTAAGAGGATGCTGCAGTCAGAGAACAGAGGGTGAGAGGTTCTCATGCTGTGGGCGAGCTCCTTGCTGCAGTAACCAGCTTGTTTTTGGCTCTTTGCTGAGAAAGGATATCTCCTCAGCACTGCCTGCAAAATGTCAATTATGTCATATATTGTTCCACCACTCCTCATACTGTAATCTCACTCTGCTCTCCAACGCTCTAATTGTAATCTTATTCCATTTTCCTTTGTTATTTTCTATCTGCGGTTTGTTATTTCACAAAGATGCAAGTACAAGATAACTTGACACCAAAGGCCGTGTTTACGAAAGAATATGTTGCCTGTTTCTTAGGACCTGAGAGAAGCAGCTGTAAACTTTGCAGAAAGAATGAAAAAATTTTGATTCGACTGTGAAAGAGAGAGAGAGAGAGAGAGAGAGAATACAAATAACTCTGGCACTTTTATTGCGATAGTAGACTGCGAATATGCGACAACAGCAATATTGCATAAATTCAATTATATATTTTCACACAGCAGCTTTTCTTTCACTCCACCCTCGCACTCAATAATAATTTTTTTTTTGATATATGGTATTTCAATGCAATCCAATGTTATGTGGAAACAGCTCACCATAAAGGTTTTTACATATTGATTTTTAATCTATTCATAACAGTCATCACATTCTGAGTAGAAAGTGGAAAATAACTCTCATATTGTCCTGTCTTAACTCCAGAAAGTCCTAAATATGGACTTTTTATATATATATAAATATTTTTTCCTTTGTTGAGGTGACAGCTAAACCTCACTCAGAGGTCACCAGTAGTGGACACTGAACAAAATAAACAGAAAGAAACATCAAAACGTCATCTGAGATGCTGTTTAAGAGGCCACAATGCTGACTTCATTTCCATGGGAAGGCTGTTCCAAATCCACGGGGCCAGTTGGTGTCAGGGGCCTGCCAGGAGAGCCTGATGCTATAAACATATGAAACCACTTCCCCAAAAAAGCCTGTATTTCTTATTATGTGCCTTTGATTTATATTTGGTGAATAATGTTTTAGGAATCTGGGGAGTCTGATTAAAGAAGCAATTCTAAAATATCTCTAGCAATGCAAAAGCAGACAATTGAATATATGTGTGAATCAGGAGCCACAAGTTCTTTCCAACGTGTGTCCACTTTGTTGTTCATCCAGGTCGCCAGAGGCTCCTGTATCAGCTGGCTGGCGTTGTGCCCAGCCCTCTTCTCCTGGAGCTGCTAAGCTGCCCTCTGTGTGCACGGAGCTTAGAGACCCTGGAGCTGGAACTGGGAGACCTGGAGGGGAGCAGGGCCGAGCCAGATGGAGTGCATGATTTTGCTCAGGTAAACATTGACACGCTGATGATGATAATGGTGGTTAAGAGCTATGTTCCAGGTGGAGCTCATAGAGGATAATAGGCTCTTATTCTTACTGGGCTAAAATGTACTTAACGATATAAGTTGAAATACAAGTTAAAAAATAGAGAGAAAAAATTAAACAACACCAACTATTTTCCATCGTACAGTTATACTCATACATTTCATTGTATGGTGATAAAAGTTGCAGAACAGCTGCTCTCCTAAGTCATAGCACTCACTTGGATTCCAGAACTTGGCCATTATTCAATTTAATTAAATGTTTATTAAAAACTCAATTGTCCACTGGAAACTACTGAAGTCGAAAATGTGAGTTTTCAATGAAGTGGCCTCTTTGACGTGCTTGTTTTTCCTTCCACATTTTTGTTTCAAGGCCCAATACCCTAAATGCTTAACAAACAATTAAATTACATTTTCACTGAGTGGGTATATGTGCCCCCGTATTGACTTCTGCAAAGTGAGGCAGAAGCACAGATGAATATGCAGTAATCATGCAATAACCAAGGAATTTACTGTATAAAATTGGAAAATTTTGACAATTTGACATGGTCTACATGAAAGCACTCTGCTGATGGAGGCTTATGCCACTCATGTGATGTACAGTGATGCACAGTACATCTGCTCAAAGTGTTTGAACAGCTGTCTTTACACCATCCATGATACTGGAATTTCATTTTGTAATTCACTTCCCTCCAAGCAGCATGGCTCGCTGGTCATATTTATACGACCAGAAAATGTGTACTTTTTAAAAAAGGAATCAATTACTTTTATTGTTGTTACATAATAATCATAAAAATGAAAGAATTAACTGATTTGCATACTATATAATCTTCACCTTAGGGAGTTGATCTGAGAGTCCGGCGAGGTCGAAGCAGACAGCGGGGCATCGTGGAGCACAAAAACAGAGTGGTTCAGCTCTGGATAGACTTCAGGGAGAAGCTCAAAAGGATCGTGGAAAGTAAATATTTCAACCAAGGCATCATGATCGCCATCCTTGTCAATACCTCCAGTATGGGCATAGAACACCATGAGCAGGTAAGGGGGTGGATGGAGAGTGTGTGGCTGTTTCAGCACAGATAAGAAGGCTCAGCATTATAAAGTAACAAATAGTTTGATTTGGAGCCTGCAATTTTCCAGCCTGCTTTGTAATATGCCACGATCGAGATCCAATGATGCCAGAACGGACCAACTGTTTTGAATTGGTTTTGCTGCAAATGTGTTATATTTGATATTAGCAAAGCATCCAGGTTAGTCTTAGTCTAGTTTTTTTTAATTTATTTATTTTTTTAAAGAGGATTATTTATTGCCGTTTTTCTGGACTTTCAGGAAGTAGCCAGCAAATAAACATGTGTTCACTATTTGGGGAAGATCTGCTGCAAGAATAACACCTTTCAAAAAGCCTGTGGGCAGAATATTAAGGCAACAGCTGCAAGATTTCTAATTCAGCCGAGTTTCAAATTTACTATTTCATGGTACGACATCATGAGACAGATTTATTACTGGATGGTACAGCTAGTTCTACTGATGGTTTTGTTAGACTATAAAAATAAAAGTGCAAATATATCAATATGTCATACCAGACTCAAGGTGCACGATTTGAATTGAGCCTCTGTTGTTTTTAGTACTTTTTTTTATATTTCTCTACTTCTGGTATTTTGTGCTGACTATAATTCACACATATTTCTCTCTCTCTCTCTCTCTCTCTCTCTCTCACACACACACACACAGAGACACAGAGGCACAAACTTGACAAATTTTTGAGGATTGTGTTCTGAGTATACCCTGTGTGGCCAACATCTGGGAAGTGTCAGCCTAATAATACCACACACTCTTAAAAGTATGTGTGGAGGCACTCATTGCATGTGCCTATACAAAAAGAGTTTTATACACATCTGCAAGAGGTGTGTATACATGAACACACACACCCACACACTCTATTCCGAGAGGCCCCCCTACTTTTCTCTGACTCACTCCCCTTCCTTTCCTCCTTTAATTCCCTCTCCAGGGGAAGTGTGTGCATATCTTTGAGGTATAAACACAAGGGCCAACTGGCAAAGTCATGGCCTTATTGGGCTAATGACACACACAGAGACTGTCTGGGTTATGTAAGAGATCCTCCCTAATCATCTACTTTATCTAACCCTGAGCCAAACTCTTTCAAACCATTCAGATGAGTCATTAAGAATTTGCTTGCATTGGTAGATTGATGCTATCTGTTATACAGTGTAGGAGCACAACAACGAGGAGGGACTCGAAATTGGAAACTGAAAAGTTTATTCAATGACAACAGCAAAAAAATGAAGTAATGGTAACACCCAATCTTTCAAGCTTTCTGTTTGGGATTTGTTTTTTTAATCGAAAATATATTGGTCATCATCATATTGCTATCTATATTATTATCAGAATACACCAGGTGTGTAGTTTGCAGTAGATTTTAGTAGAGTTTATTGGATTTCAACATCCGCAATAGATAGACAGACAGACAGACAGACAGACAGACAGACAGACAGACAGACAGACAGATAGATAGATAGATAGATAGATAGATAGATAGATAGCACTGATCGAGCATCTTTAGCTCTGCCTCCTCAGTTTAGTAGTAGGCCCTACCTCCATTCATGGGATTCAGACAATCCTCCATGACTCGTGTGACTGTACTTTGGGTGAGTACCTGATCACTAAGATTGAGTTTTCTGCCCCACACACACAGACAGTCAAACATTTCATCTAAAAGCTGTTTCAAAGCGTTGTTTAGTGCTTTTTAATCTTTCCTTCCATATTCCTCACCAGGCGATGCGCCACACGTTGTGCTTTAATCCCCTGATAATGCGTCACCGTGCTCTAGTTTTTTTGTTGTTTTTTTGCGCAGTCATTTCTGTTTTCAGTTTCAAATTTCAGCACCGTCCCAATTAAGTCAACACGCCATCAGCTGAAAAGCAAAAAGAGGCAAATAAAAGTGCTGGATGCGACTCCATTTGTAGTGACAGCATGCAGACACCGAGGCCATCTCAGCAGTAATCTGTTCAATCATGAATAAATGCACAGCTGTGATGTCAACAACAGATCATAGAGTATGCTGTATACGGATACACTTCTTTTCCCACAGTCAATAAGGTCAGCAGTGAAATAATGAATAAAATGGGCTCTTTACAGGCTTTCTGTCAGATGTACGGTTGAGTAAGCAGTAAACTTGGTACATCCATACAGTGATAGATTGTTGAATTTGTGTGTCTATACGGAGAAATCCAACTCAATCTGTAAAGTGTGTATAATTCAAATTCATAGTCCATAATAACCCACAGCAGAGGCTCTGAGCGCGGCACAGCAGCCTTTTTCAGTTCTATTACCTGCTGCTGTGGTCACAGGTGAGTGTGTTTTGAAGTGTTCCTGCAGTGTGTGGGCATCAGCTCCATTCCCGGTTTGTCCCACACCTCCAGGAACTCGTGACACAATTCTGTTTATAGATTATATTTTTTATTTATTTATAGAGTTTGCTCTCATGACACATATCAGATATGCCCTGTGACCACATAATCATCCCATAATGTGTCATCTAAAGACACACACACTGGAATTTCTGTGTGCAAGTCATAAACTGCAAACCACGAATGATGAAGCGATCATTGCTATGCTTTTTTATGATTAAGGGGACTTTCAGGTTAGCTAATAAAGCTATAACCCATAAAATATGACGATAAACTGTCCACGGAGTGCTGCTGTAGCTATAGTGGGGAAATTGGAAGGGATTTGGAAGGAATATGGAGGAGGTTAGGTACTGTTCTTACCCTCGGGGGTGTTAATTGGTAGCAGAGGTATGCTCGAGTCTGGATGAGAATTCTATAAATATCCATGGAAGCTATATCCTGATGACTAAAGGTCAAATTTAGACAAATATTAGCACCGAAGTGCAAATCCTGCATTTATGGTCTGAAGTTGTGATTCAGATACTTGTTTTTTATGTTTCAGTTTTTGCCTCCTAAATCAATTTACAGTATTTGGAACAATGTTCACCTTGCATGTGCCAGAATCACTGTATGTTTATTAAGATGTTTATTAAAAAAATGGTCCAGAGTTGTAGTCCTTTCTCATGATGTACGTACATATATCCTAGTCTGGAGTGAGACACATTTTTCCTTGATTGCGTGTTGATGAAAGGTGAAAGGCACTATATATGAATACACTGAAAGTCTGAGGGATGCTGATAGGGCAGAATAACCAAGGGTGAAACATTTAGTGTCTTAGGCTTGTGTTTATTAGCCCTGTTGGTGTGTTTATTAAAAAATGGTGTCTCTGCTTTTATACACTATGGGCAGTGCACAGGATAAGAAGTGAGCCTATTCTTTGTAATCCCCACATGAAAATAATGGCTCAGAGTTTTAATGAGCCAGCCTGGTGTGACAAGAGAATAAAAATCTGCAACACAGGCTAAAGGGGCTTTAACTATTCTGCACGGTACGGTATAGCATATGCTGCGTATTGTACAATAATAAAGCCAAAAAGAAAAAGTTAAGTGGGGGTGGAGGCAGGGCCTGATTGATGCAGAAAAGTAGGAGCCAAGCACAGAGTGCATAAAAATGAAACAAAAATGAGTCCAGACTCTCTCAGGCAAGGTCTGATGGGACTTTATAGGCATATTCAGGGAGGGTTTGGACCCATTTTCACATGCTGCTTAATGACTTTCATGAAGGCCAATATATCAAATTATTATTAAATGCTTCTATTAAGATCTACTTGCAAATGTTACATTTGCCCCACAGTGGTGATTATCACTGCCTGGGTTTGAATCCCATGATTCCCATGTTTTTTCTTAGTGTGTCCCCTCTGTGCCTGTGCTCCAGTTTAATCCCACGGTCCCAACAAATACATGCTATTTGAATCGAAAATTCGAAATGGCGTCAGTGTGAATGAGTGTGTCTTACTGTATGTTAAGGATGCACGGTTCTAGCCCACCAGAACAGTCGCAGAGCATGTCAGAATGTAACATCGAGAAGCAAAACCTTCTTGATGTTACATTCTGACATGCGCTGTTATTAACAGGAATTCTGTGAAACTGTGTGAGCTCCAAAGTCTAAACAAGTATGTAACCAGGATAACAAACACACTTTTTGTCCTTTCCTCCTAGCGTTGATGCACTAAAGGAAAGAGAAGAGAGACCGGAGGAGAAATTAAAGCACTTGCATTTTTCACAGCGCACCGACGCCAACCGCAGCGTTTTCCTTTAAATCCCAGGCTTCATTCTTTATGAGAGGTCGTGAGCTCAGTGCTCGCTCGGTCACTGACTGTACTATAATCTAAGTGGAGTCGATCAGCAGTGACTGATAGATTACCTCTGCTGGTCTGTGCCGATAGATTGCGCCTGACTGCCCGTCTGATTGATTGATAATGTCTCAGTTCAAGGCACACAGATCAAAAGGGTTTTACAGCCATGCAATGATGGAGTAAGGATAAGAACGTTCTTTCTTTCTTTCTTTCTTTCTTTCTTTCTTTCTTTCTTTCTTTCCTTCCAGCCTGAGGAGTTGACAGATGTGTTAGAGATCAGTAACATCGTCTTCACCAGTATGTTTGTCCTGGAGATGGTCTTCAAGCTGCTGGCCTTCGGTGTTTTCGGCTACATTCGGAATCCTTACAACATCTTCGACAGCATTATTGTCATCATCAGGTGATCATCAACAATGCCAGTCTGACCCATAACCTTAGAGTTACAGTGAAACATCCCTGGTAGAATGAAGCAGCTGTAGACATCCTGGACTTGGTGCGTGTCCAGCCCGTGTCCCCTCCACTGCTTCAGCCTGTCAGTCAGCAGGACTGGCGTGTCATGTTTACTGCCGCAGCACCCGTCTGTGACTGACACACTCATGATGGATCACGCACAGACAACTTTGGTCGCTTCCTCAGCAGATTCAGTAGCCTGGGAGGAGCCGACGTTTGCAGTCTGGCTGTCATTTACATTAACTGAGGTCGCATTGCAAGAGGTGATTTTTACAAACAACATGCTGTGATTGACAACTTCGCTTTGAACTGATGTTACTGAAGAGTCTACAGTAACAGCCTTAATCACTGATGGTTCCTCCATCAGTAGGGTGATGACAGTGGTAAATATGAATAAATATCTACATTTTATTACAGCGGCAAATCTCTATGTATCGTACTCTAAAATTACACGTGGCTTAGAAAGAAATATTAGAAAGTAGTAAAAAAAATATATCAGACATAGTGGAGACAAAAAGTGTACATATATGCAGACATAATCAGTCATAAAAAGTAATATCACTTGGAGATAAATAACAGAATACAATAAAATATTAATATAAAATGTATAATACAAGTCTAAACATAAATTGCAAGTACAATAAACGCAAATACAGACTATTGGACATGTTGAGCGGCACGTGATTGGTGCTAGGCCATATTTGAATGGAGGTGAAGGGCTGTTTATACTTTGCATTTTTAGAAAATTGTGAAAATAGGGTTGTAATACAGCTGTTTTGTGTCTGCTAGATGGAGAAAATTACTTCTCGCAACCACAAAAGCTAAAATTGTCTGCCTGTCAAAGATAAAAGCTGCACAACTCTTATTTTCTGCAGTCAGTGAAGACTGGCTGTCAGTCTTCACTGACTGGCGATGTGTTGTCTCTCCATCAGGACATTGTGGATTGGAATCGATTGTCCCTCAAATGTTTACAGTGCAGAACTAATCGTTTCCCACATGTATTAAAGCAGATTTGGTCGTGTGTTGTTTGTTGCCGTCAGTGTGTGGGAGATCATTGGCCAGGCAGATGGAGGGCTGTCAGTTCTGCGTACATTTCGTCTGCTGCGGGTTCTGAAGCTGGTTCGATTTCTACCTGCTCTGAGGAGACAGCTGGTCGTGCTGATGAAGACCATGGACAATGTGGCCACGTTCTGCATGCTGCTGATGCTTTTCATCTTCACTTTCAGGTATGCATAAATAAACACAAACACACATATGAAAAGTCACCCATCCCCCACCTGTGACCAATGCGTATATTGCACTGCTATGATGACCCACGCAGTTGTGACCGGTGTGTTTTCCTGCTCTCCTCAGTATACTGGGCATGCACCTCTTTGGTTGTAAATTCAGCATTCGCACAGACAATGGTGACACCATTCCAGATCGGAAGAATTTTGACTCCCTGCTCTGGGCCATCGTCACAGTGTTCCAGGTGAGTGTGTGTTTCTGTTACAGGTGTTGCACATGGCTGAATGCTTGCCCATAAGGTTTTTCCTAATTAGACTTTAATCCCCAAAAACTGTACTGATGTAAAATGAAAATATAAGATAGAACATTTTGTGTCCTTAAAGGTCAAGGTCACGTGAAAGCCTAAAAAAAAAGGTTGAGAATCAAGTACTGCAGTCACATACACAGGAGTATGTGGCTACTGTTTATATTCGACCGAGCCTAGTTACTCCCTGGTTTACCTCAGGTCAGGTCCTGATGGTCCTCAGGTCCATTTTCGATCTCTTTCTTTTAAAAATGCACGCATAACAGGTTTGGAGAGGTTTTCAAGTTGTCTGAGTACCTGTGGGAAACGTTCCTGCAGTAGGTAAGGCCTGTAGGAGGGCTATAACAGTGACAGCAATTATGAAAGTGGCAATGGACCCATTCGCCAAACTCATTATCAAAGCTGGGTTATGACCGGCATACGTTATCCGTGCCAAATACCACCAGGAGTTACTGTGATGTTCCTTTTATCACAAATTGCTCTTTCATGTGCTCCTGTAATTATAAAATACATAAAACTGCCAGGAATGTAAGAGATGGAGATGAAAGATGTTTTATCTTATACGGTCTATCAGATAAATAGTGGCGTGTAAAGAAAAAACACACACACCGGATAAATCTCTAGCATTATGTTTCTTCATAAGGGGCCGTGGTAAAGTGTGTGCACATTTATTTTCCTCTGGTACACGGCCTCATGTCTCCTTTCCTCTCCGGACCTGAATCATTCTGAGCCGTGCCATGCTGAGACCTGTTCCTTTTTTCGTGGTACTCAAAACGGAGCTGAAACCCAGGTTATTTTTGGCAGAGGACTGAGACGTACTGGTCTACTGGCCACAGCGATACAAGTAATGGACTGATGGGCTCAAACATTGCAGCATAGTAAGTGAGAGCAGCGCCATCTTTCAAAGTCCAGATTGTTTATTTCTGGCACACCTTTTTTATTTTGTTCTAGCAACAACAAGTCCCACAGAGGGATAAGAGTGGATGGCCAGGCACTTATTGCTACTTAGACTGAAGCCCAAGCTGTTCATCGAGGCACACAGGCTGATTGATAAATACTGAGCTTCTTCACAGTACCTCATTGTGTGCTCTTGCTTCACTGCAACAACACACAAATCCATTCTGATTCAGTCAAATTTGCTTTAATGCGGCTCTACATGTCTCAGGTATGATTTGCCACCGGTGGAAAAACACTGTGTGTGTGCCATTTTGGATGTTCCAAATTAAATGTCATACACACCCTAAAGTGTAAAAGCGTCAAATAATGCTTTTCTTCTGTGGAGATATTGATCATTTGCTCCAAGTGCATTGCCCTCTTCAATCTCTTGTCCTCACTTTTTACTTATTCATCTTTCACGTTCCAACATGAATAGAACAAGAGGACATTAAGATTGAACCCCCCTCCCCTTCATCCCAATTGTTTCCTCCCACCTGGACACCCTGGAGCATAATAGCAGACAAAAAATGTCCTCTTTACTATAATGCATGTGTCAGCAAAAAGGAAGAGCACAAAAGGCAGTGAACTGTATCACTTTGTTTTGTGCGTGTGTGTGTATGTGTGAGAGAGAGTGTGTATTGTGGTGGTGGGGTTGGTCTCTGAGGTTGCTGAAAAAGTGAGCAGTGTCGCTATGAGTTATGCTATGTACTGTTCGGTTTATTCACAAAGTGATCAACAAACACACTCTCTCCATGCCGACAACCATGCGGTGTGATGCACAAATGTATGAATATACACATTTACACCAATAACACAGCAAATTATCTTGAGAGGCGGTGGGCGTTCATGTGGCTTCATGAAAAACAGCTTAGCCTCAATGCTTTAATCACTCACACTGATTTAAACTCACAGAGACAAACACACACACATACATGCAGACACACACACACGTACACGCCGTGTTTTATCACGTATATAGAACCCATGAGAGCACTAATGGCTAATATTGCTCCATTTCTCTCCCTGCCTCTTCATCTCATTCCCTCTGTTTTGGTGCTTACCCTTCCTTCATTTTTATGGACTCTCCACTACGCTAAATCTCTTTCTCCACCACACTGTCCCTTAAATCCATGTACGTAGATCCTGACCCAGGAGGACTGGAATGTTGTACTGTATAACGGCATGGCCTCCACCTCTCCCATGGCTGCTCTCTACTTTGTTGCTCTCATGACGTTCGGCAACTATGTGCTCTTCAATTTACTGGTGGCCATATTGGTGGAGGGCTTCCAGGCTGAGGTGAGGACTGCTGTCTTCATTTTTACTATGACATATGTAAGAACATATAGGGAAAAGCCTTGACAGTGGCTGTGCCAGGGATTGGACTGAAATATGTAAAGAGAGGTACACATCTCTTGGTTGGTAAAAGAAATGGAAAAAAGTAATGATAGCTTGCTTGCTTATATGTGTGTGTGTTTGTGTGTGTGTGTGTCTGTTTGTATACGTGCATTTGTGAATTGAAGGGAGACGCTAATCGGTCAGAGTCGGACGATGAGAAGAAATCAGACAACTTTGAGGAGGATGAGAAAGTAGAACAGCTCAGAGACACAGGTAGGTTGAATAACCTAAGATAGATAAGATCGGCTTTTTTCGGCTTTTAATCTTGGTCGACTGTTTGTAGTTGACCGACTGACTGTAGTTGTATTCCACTCCAATATATACAAACAGTATCAATAATATGAGCGGGAAGCCTTTACACGGTTAAGTGAATGCAGATAGATATATTTTTTTAAATTAATCAGTTGAAGTAGCAGCTTTCATAATTATTCCATTTAATTCATAGAAATAAGTGGGAGGGTATAAGGGTATTTATGACATCATTCGCGGACTCTGCAACATTACATTGGTTAAACGTCAAACCCACCTATAATGTGACAGCTGGAACTGTTGAGAAAACAGCAACAGGTCCTACAGATACAAATAATACTTCAAACAAATAGTACAACTGCTCAGACTGGGAGAATCCTCGGCAAAGTTTATCGAACGCAAGCTGAGCACTTTTGTGGCAAGCTTGTGTGTCTCAGTGACTTTGTGCTGAAAGCTGTCGGGCACATCTGATTGTTCCACTTTAAACAGCGCGGCAAACGATTTCAGCTCCTCTTGTTTACTTCCTGCATCCTGTAACCTCTCAGTGGAAGCTTGAGGGAGTTCACAGCAGGCTTTTGTGGGAAAATGCACCTTATGACACCTTCCCAGCTGTATTCGCCACAGCTTTAGTTCTCCGAGAGATTTTGTATTGAACATCGAGACCCAAGAAACATGTTCAACTCAAGATAATTATGTTATATGTTATATTTTTATCAAATTTATGGTCAATACCACAGCTGGTGTTCCTTTGTTGAGCCTCAGGGAGTTTGTACCCAGACTTTCTTGATGCCTGATGCATTTGGAAACACTTAAATCAACTATTGACCGACACTGAGATGGCTGATTTGTCTCTTTTTTTTTTCTTCTTTTTTTTTAAACTTCAGTTAATCCTGTTCATGAGCCAACCATGACCGCAGCTCCATCTGTAATGCGGCCGTGTAACCTTTTTAAAGTTAGTTCAAATTTTGTTTGGTTGTTAGTGCCATGAACAGCTTCCAAAGGCCTCCCTCGGAATACCTCAGCGGTAATTCCACACCAAACATGGTAAACGGGGCAGTTTTTGTTATGTCTGTTGTGCTAGACAAAAATTGGAAATATGTTCATTTTTTTAAAGTGTGGTGTGTCAGTCAGTGATCAGCTTTGTGACTAACTAATACTCTGAAACAGTTATACTTTGTCTGGTCTTCACAACTCCTCACAACTTACATTTATGATAACTGATTACTTAAGCCTGATCAAATGGTTCCAAAGGTCAGACTAACCCACGCCTGCTATAGGCCTACAGTAGCACATTTTCAATACTGTCAATAAATAAAATATAATCAGAATAATATTCGCTGATTGTCAGTGCCAGTTTCTGTCAACTTGGCGTTCAAATCGAAGATTGCCGCGTGTCCCATGTAGCTATAGGCTTGAATTCAAACACAGAGAATACAGAAGGTTTAAACTGTTTTTACTATAGTGGTCACACATATAAGGTACTTAAAACATAAAGTGACATGCAGATCCGTCCTGTTGTGCACTTTTTTGATATACTTTAGGAGCAATTGGGAAATGACCTAAGATGAATATAGTCTTGTGACAGTCACGTGACAACATTAACATCCTGCTGTAATGCTTCAAACTGTGTGCTGTATAGCTTATACGGAGGCAAATAAATAATGATGATGATGTTGATGATGATGACAATGATAGTGACAGTGATGGTGACTATCCACCCTCCTCCTCCTCTTTAAGAGCTAAAGATGTACTCACTTATGATGACAGCCAATGGTCACGTTGACCCTCGCGTCTCGCTGGCTCCTCCCATCATTATGCGGACGGCGGCCACACCCATGCCAACACCGAAGAGCTCTCTGGGGCCCGAGTCTGTCCTGGGGGACGAGGTCATCTACGGAGAGGAAGTGCCTCGATACAACGAGGTGGGATTAGGATTTCCAGAGGCAGGCATTGGCCACGGTGAGTCTCGACGTGAAAGCTCTGCCTCCATGGACCCTTCGGCCTTTGACCAGCGTTCTCTGGTGAGTGATCTGTCCACTAACAAATCAGCATTTAGTGTTCATCATTCAGTTGTGAGTTCTCTGTTTGACCTTCAGTCACAGTGACTGATCGCTGTGATTGATGGTGAGCTGATTGTGGAATACAGCAAGTACTTACTTCCAATATCCCGTTGTTCCAGGGCCACGCAAGTCCTGGGCGGCGCTCCCCTCTCCTTCCCCGAGGCTCTGGAAGCTCGTGGGGAAGTCGGCGATCCAGCTGGAACAGCCTGGGAAGAGCGCAGAGCCTGAAAAGGCGGGACACTAGTGGAGAGAGGGAGAGCCTCCTCTCTGGAGAGGGAGGAGAGGAGGGCGATGATGGGGATGACATTGAGGAAGTTGGAGATGCAGTAGGAAGTGGAGGAATCAGCAGGCTGAGATCTTTGGAGCTCCTGCAGGCGTCTACTCTTTGCCCTTCCATAATTGCAGAGTATGGTGACTGTAATGGGAGGACCCAGACCTACGAACCCAATATTAATGCCAAAGAACACCCCTCACCAGATGATGACATGGAGGAAGATGTAAGTCACAAAGTGTCTCCTTTTAAATCACTGCTTTGACAAAATTTGGTGGTTGCTTTGAGATATTTTGTTCCCTATTGCTAGCTGGCAGCGACTTGATCGGCTCACCGTCACAGTGCTAGACAAACATAGTGTAAGTGATGCCGGGATAGCTGACAAACAATATCCATATATATTATAGCTAAAAAAAAAAAAAAGGGATATGACTAGTGAGTGAATGAGTGACAAACTAGTAGGGATGCATTGATTGGCTCAAACAATTCAGCTTGTTGCGCGACAGAACTGTACCTGTCATCTAGCCATGAGGCAAAGTTAACCGTTCTGTTTTCCTTATGGACTTTTTGATTTTTCACGTTTCTTAGCTGTTTCTGATTCACACTTTATGACGAGACAGACCACGCAACATCCATTCAAGACACAAAATGGTACATTCACGTCACTGCACTCTGCTAGCTGTCGCCTAGCTGTGTAATATGAACTTTGGCAAACTCATGTGCCCTTCCTTATATTCCTGATGAATATCAAGTTCGGGCTTGTTTAGTTTTGAGCTCCTTTCTCCTCTCCTTGTGACAGAATTCTTCTTTGCTTCCTCTCGCCTTCTTGATTTGCCAGACTGGACATAACATTTTGCTACTGCTTTTTATAGCAACACACACTTAAGTCCACACCCAAATTGAATTGAATTCCCGTGAGCTAAACTTCTCTGAACTCACTTAGGGAATGTGGATGTAGTCGAGAGTTGGACTGAACCACGGTGCGGATGTGACTCAGTGTGGCTGAACTGTTCCAGTAATGGATGCGTCTGTTAGATGGGAGTAAATACTGGGACCTTTTCCCACACTCATTAGAACTGATGAAGTTGTTCAGATGAATGGCACAACATCTTCAAACTCTATTTTCCAGTCCAGCGATAGCACTTAAACATCCTAGCAGTATCTCTAAGAGATGGGCACAGAGAGCGGTGTTCATTATTTGGAAAAAATAAAATTGATCTCATCGGGCCCCAGGCTAATGACCCTCTGTGCTGCTGAGTAGTCTGGCCTGTTTGTGTTTCTTGGCTATAAGTTGCATCAATCAAACAATCTTGTTTTATTTAGATAACACTTTTCCTGCAGGGATGCAAGTGAGCGTGCTCAGATAAAATGCAGGTAAAAAAAAAGCCCTATGAAGACCATTGCATGAAATAAAATTAAATAAATCAAGACAATCAAGACAGAGAATCAGACTCATACCATAAAACAGTGTAAAACAAAAAGAGACCAAATGGATGCAAAGAGAGGCAGAATAAAATAATAAAAAACAATATGAAAGTAATATTAGTAAAAAAAAAACTGTACACTAATGGAAAAAACTTGTATGTTTTAAGTTTATTTTTTAAAACTTCCAATGCACTAAGACCAAGTCGTTCCAGCAAGCAGGAACAGCACAGCTGAATTCCTGTCATACAGTTACGTAAGACGAGAAACATAGAAATGTTCCGGTCTGAATGTCTCTCTGTGGCACACAGCCGTGTGTGTGTGTGTGTGATGTTCAGTGCAGTGGGTTCATGGTAGTAATACTCCTTTTCCAACAGATGCTTGTTGTTCTCCTGTGTAAAATCTATTTTTGTGTACTTATTTACTTTTCTTCTCTATCACATCGACTCTAATTTTCTTGTGTGTGTGTGTTTATGTGTGCGTGCGTCGTGTTCCCTCTGCAAGGACCCAAGGGAGGCTAATCGCCACGCTGTAATTGATTTTCTCAGGCAGTAATTGTTTTCACAGTGTATACAAGACAACTTGTGCTTCTGCAGTCAACGTTGTGCACATATGTGTGTGCGTGTGTTTGTACTGCTGAAGGGTGTGTTACGCTGGTGGTTTTGAATGACCTTTGTCATTACTGTGTTGATAGTTTTATTGGTGCCAAATTGAGCTCGGAAAGTGTGAAATATGCTGGAACAAAAAGTCTCCCTGATTCACAAAGCAAGAGTCTGCAAAAGTATGCATATAGGAATTAAATATGTATTTATAGCCACATTATTTATAGCCACAGGTGACATGATACGGAAATTTATGGTTACTTTGCCCAGTTTAAGAAATGTAGGAATGTTTCATAACTCTAGAGTTCATGAGCTTTTTATGTTTTTTCTACATAGTATACTCAACTTTTAAAGCGAAAAGGCTCATTACATTTATTGAAAGTCCTTGAATTAACCTTGAACAGTTTAGCTATTGTACTCAGTGACCAGTGTTTAAGGTGTTCAATGGACTGGCAGTCAGCAGGGCAGAAGTAATCAGGGGCAGTTCACAGTGGACAACAGACGAGAGGTCAGTGATGCAACAGAAACACTTAACAGGCCGGGAGCAGGCAGAAGTACAAAAGGGCAAGACAAGCACAGGATCAAGGTCAAAGAACCACTTAGGGGCCGGTACAAAGGAAAGCTTGGGGCCGGATACAAAGACTAAGGAGAGACGGGCCGGTGTAAATACAGGGGCAGACTGAGGAGGATCACAAGAGTTATCTTTAATGCAAAGAGTACAAATTGTTTTTTATGAGTGTGATTATTTTTGCAAAGACCCAAATTGACATGCAGGTCATTAAAAAAAATTGTTCATAAAATAATCAGAGATGTGGATCTCTTTCATCCCAGCTGTTGGGGGCTGAGGCATC
>OMNV01006282.1:1119-15322 GCA_900303265.1 Brotula barbata
GGGGGGGTTAAGGGGTATGGGCCACTCATCTGTGGGATTGGGGCCTTGTACTGACATCCTTATCATTCCTCCTATTGTACTGCTGAAGACTCCGGCATACTTTCATAGCACGTAACCGCACATCGTTAAGCTTTTACGTGTAAATCTGCAAATAAACATACTTCTCTGTAGTGTTTCAATACACACGCACACACACACACACACACACAGTGGTTAAGCTATAAAATAGACGTGGTCAGCTCAGAGATGGCTGTGGATGTTACCATTTTTTATTAGATGACAGCAAAATAAATACCAGTATGCTACATGAATAAACTATAAGGGTACGCACGCCACAAACTCTCCCAGCGTCCTATTGCACCCGGGGTACCAAGTAAGCCCGAACCACCACCGCTGACGTCCAGAAGTACGTCGGTGTGTTTCGATGCTGTGTTTGTATGCGCACATCACAGTTTTATTCCCTTCAACAGCAGAAACTGAGACCAGGGAAAGGCTAACTAAAAATCCTTCTCAGTTGCCATGAGGACAAAGGGTCATAACCCAAAAACAAGGCTTTCCTTTGGTCAGTGTGTTTTCCCAAAGGATGGGGTTACATTTGAACCAGAAAACTAATCCACTGCTGCAGAAAGAGAGGGAGCCAGGCCACACAGCAGTTAAGGTTAGGAGGGTTGTCAACCTCCATTGCTGTATTTCTACTTCCCATACCAGAGGAAATTTAAGGTCATACACTCAGAATCACATATAGCTGGAATGGACCACGAACAACAACATCCTAGATAATTCAACATTCAACATGTTAACCTACAGAGATGATGGTAAGTTTTCCTCAGGATCACTGAGGTCGCTATGAGCAATCAAACGTGTAGGTTAACGTCACCACACACACACAGACACACACAGGCCTCTCTTGTAGATCAAAACATTCCAATGGTAAAGCTGGACCAGGGTTTGGTCCAAGTGATTGTGGTGTTGTTCAGCCCGTCAAAAATGAAAAGTATAAGCTAAAACGAACAAAATAAACTGCTGATTTGTCATTTTTGTCACAACATTAAGAGCAAGTCCAGGACCACAGCTTTTACATCTTCATTTTTTCCTCATTTTCTGCCTTTTGTGAACTCTAACCGACGCTCATGTTACACCTTTTAACTCACTGTGTGTGTTGCATTATTGCATTTTCTTATAAATACTCCGTAAACAATAAAGGAAAAACGCTCTGCTTTGGTCATTTTCTGACGCTGTAGTCGTGTGTGAATATCCTGCCTCTCTCTCAGGTTTCAGCGGTAACGTGATGTATGGAGCCCAAGAGAGACACACGATGTAATTAGTAAATTCCACCGGTATTCATGGGGAAATGTACACATTTGCCAGGTTTGCCAGGAAATAAATCATACCGTAAAAACATATTTATCTTCCGGCATTAACGAGCAAGCGGAGTGTGGACGAGGAGGAAGGGTTGAGATTGTATTCAAATAAACTGTAATTAATGAGGGGATTATGTATGAAGAATGTGTTCTTCTCCTGAATTTCCAGCATCCTGGCAGTTGGCCCTTGTTAATTTCAGCCGGGCTGAAATGTAATTGCCTGGCTGGAATACGTCGCCTTGTGCTGGTAATCACACTGAATGATCCATTTGTGTGTTTACACAGAAGTAAGAGGTTGACTGGGTCAGTGAGGTTAAAAAAAAAAAAGGAAAAAGCTCTGCACTACAAGCTACAGCTATCTGTATTTGATAAGCACTGGACAAAAATGTGTCTTGCACACTGGCTGATACCATGGATGACTTTGTGTTTGTGTTTCTGTACAGTAAGTATTTAAAGACAGACCATTATCTCACAAGGAGAAGAACTGGATAAGTGTGAACGCAGCAGCAGCAGCAGCAGCAGCAGCAGCAGCAGCAGCTCATCGTCGTCGTCGTACCCAAGAATCACTCCACGCTGCCTTAAATAAGTTAGGATTAAACTGTTGAATAAGTCATGAATTATATTATGATTAATGAACAAATAAGAGCATCGTTAGTGTCACTGAGTTATATTCTTCTCAATTGGTTGTGTGTAAAAATAATAATAATATAATTATAATGGGTTTTTTTAGATTTATTTTAACCAAATATCAGTTAAACTGACGTATCTGCGATTCTCCACTAAACTAAACACACACACTCTTCCTCTTCATTTTGCATCCCACCAACACCGATTTCGCCTTCGCTCCCTCATGAAGTACTATGTAAAGTACCACATAAAGTATCACGTCTTTGTAGACACTTGTCATGTTCAATGTAGTATTTTGGTCCCATTTACTTTATGCATCCGAATGCAGCATTTCCTGCCATTGTCTAGCAGACAGAAGCAACTGCACAATCACTCTGTCTCTCTGTCCTCACAACACACACACACGCGCACACACACACACACACACACACACACACACACGCTTCACCTCCTCTCCCTCCCTTCCCCATAGCTTGCACTGACAAAAGTTACAGACCAGTAACAGGCAGAGCAACTGTGTCCTCTGTGAAAAAGAGAGAGGGAGTGACTGAGAGAGGGAGAGAGAGAGAGAGGGAGAGAGAGAGAGAGGGAGAGAGAGAGAGAGAGTCTGGCTCACATGAGAGGAGGACTGAGACACTGAAAAGTCAGAGGGAGCCTCTTGTGTCAAGCATTTGACTGTGTCTCCCTCCGTCAGTGCGCACCCTGGCTGCAGCGCCGCAGCACCGCTCCCCTGTCAAACAGGATCTATGCCACAGCCTCCCAGCCCGCTCCGATCTCTGATTGAAGTGACTGACTGACTGCTGCGGGAACCCACTGTGGATGTCAGCGCCCAAAACTGGTAGGGGATAACACGCTTACACATGACACCGCTCTCTGCAGTGTGAAACATCTGTATTACTGTGCCTTTCAGTGACAGGAAAGGAGGATTTGAGCTGCTCTGGTACTCTTGCAGGTGTGAATCAAGTTTCCCACAGTTAACATGTTTGCTTGAGTTGTTTATATTTGCTTCAGTTGTTAGTTTGGTTCACTTGAGCGCTCCCTGTGAGCTGTGATTGTGAGCTTTGGTTGGATTCTGCTGTGACAAGCTCGGGTTTGGTTTGGCTGTGTTATTATTATTGTTATTATCATTGCAAAAGCTTCATTATCGTGCATGACTACAGCGTCCATGCACGTTTGATGGAACACTGTGGTCAGCGACAGGGGAAAAATGGTATCTCATTTTATGGGTGCATTTGTTTGGTTTTGGAAGTGTTGTTTCTCAGGACGGGGAAGGGGAGAAAATTGGAAACAGACCCACCCACCCCGGAGAGCTCGTGTGTCCACGAAAAAGTGCTAGTGCAGAGAATGGGGAGACACAAAACAACAGTCCTTGAGTGGAGCTCTGAGGGGAGCCAGCACAGACACAGACATGGGGAGGGTGCTTTTTCCTACAAATATGATGTGTTTTGCTGACCCTGTGCCACTTTTTCCAACAGAGGTAATTCAGTACAACCAGCTGGAAAGATGTCTTGCTGATAAAAGTGACATTACTTTCAAGAAGGAATGTTGGCAACATTTTATTGATTATTTAACCATGGGCACTATTCTGGGGTGTGTAACATTACGACCGCATGACTGCATATTCTACCCACTGGGAGTGAAAGAGATAAAACTTTCAGAGAGTCGACTGTGGAGTGTGTTTAGCTTTTCACTCCTTTCCTCCCTGTTTTTATTCTGCTCTCTGCAACATACATAAATCCAGCTGCAGATGAAATGCTCGCCTCAGCCTTTGCTTGCTCTCTCACCCAAAACACTAAACTTTCCCTCTATTTTTAATCTCCCCCGGGTGTTCCATTTTTAGAGACTTGCCTTTGTGGTTTGCTAGACTGTAAATCAGAATGATGACATTCTCATTCCACGAGGTGACCAACGCAAATTGTTTTGTTTTTTTTAGAGATACAGAGGTTAAGAATTCAAAACAACACGGGTAACAAGGCTCGGGTGTCGTCGCCAAAGTTTCGTGCGGCTTTTAACTCCCGTCAATTCTTAAATGAATTCATTTCATCAGCGTAAAAATTAAAATAAGTCACCGAAAAAGAGGTTTTGTGGACCCAAAGCCTCTAAAAGTGGGTTATCATTATAAGTTGTACTGCATTATACGTCACAGGATGGGAGCACGTTGAAAATCAATATTTAATACAATCGGAAGGAATTTAAGAAGGAATTTTAAAAATGCATTTTGCAGAACGTAAAATTGATCCAGCCAGTCAAACTACATACAACCTGAAGAATTTGTCAGTCTTTATTTCTGTCATTGTGATAAATCCTGAGACTGTGGGTTTGTTTAGTCAGTACAGGTCTAGGGGGCAGCAGGTTAAGTGTCAGCTGGAAGTGGCCCTCGGGGACGTAACTCTCCCTGTCTCTGGATCACAGGTTCATACTATATCTCTGCAAAGCTGTCACGTCAGTGTGTGTGTGTGTGTCACCTGAGGGTACTGACGGGTTGTTAACAATGTGGTGGGCTTCGCTTTCAAAGCCGTAAAACTTGTATTACATGCAATGTTTATGTTGTGGGCGGCATGGCTTAGGTGCTAAGGTGATCACCTAGCGATCGAAGGGTTGCAAGTTTGAACCTTACCCCAAATTGCTCCCGACGAGCAAGTGGGCCTCGCATGGTTACCTCGGCTGTCAGTGTGTGAATGTGTGTGTGGATGAGTACATGTGAGGCGAACATTGTATAGCGCTTTAGAAAAAAGCGCTATAGAAATGCAGTCCATTTATCGTTTAAGTTCTAAAAGGCCGTTTGTCTTTGAACTGCTCCGACGTAAAGGCCGAACGGTATGTAGAGTTTATCTTAACACAGCCGTAAATGCCTTTCCTGTTTTTTACAAAGTAACAAAACTACATTTTTCCCATCAAATGACTCAGTGCACGTTGGTCCAAAAGGATGACCTCTCCGTCGATGAGGCTGGTTTGTAACAGGAGAGGCTGCCAGATGGAGTCCAGTGGGTGTTGTGTCAGGATGAAGCAGAGCCTCGACAGTAGAAAAGGCTGTTTTTTTACCCTTATCTGACAAATTACTGTTTTTATTATTTGAGTACCACCACCCAGTGGTTTTGCATAGTTACTGCATTTTGAACAGGAGCGTCTAAATTCAATAGTACCTGCCATCAGGATGCCGCTGAAAGAAAAATGGAATGAATGGCTGCTTCAGTTCCTCCCTACCTGCCTACTGCCTGATTAAATGGGCATTTAGGCTACGCTCGGTTATGACTGTTAATAAGCATAACCGTAACCATGCAAGGCGCCACAGTGGTTTGGTGGTTAGCGCTGGTGCCACAAAAAGAGGGTCCCAAGTTTGAGTCCTGAGCCGACCGTGGACCTTTCTGTGTGGAGTTTGCGTGTTCTCCCTGTGTCTGCGCGAGTCTCCTTCACGTGTTCCTCCAAAGACAAGCAGGGTACGTAACTTGGAGTATCTACGTTGTCCATAGGTATGAATGGGAGTGTGCTCCAGCCCCACCCTGACATGTATAAGCGGGATAGAGAATGGATGGAAAACTGTGCAAAATAAATTGCCCATCTGCATCTTACAATGGCACTTTAGGAAATGAAACTTTAGGATCGGGGCAGCTACCGTGCATTCACCACCTTGTAGGTTAGTTTGGTTTAACAAAGCATTTTAACAGGCATGTCAGTAACCTTTTCAAAGGAGTACACACTGTACCTCGCTATGCTGTGACCTTTCCACACGTGCACACACAGTGGTGTGAAGGCGTCGTAAAGCAACGCTTTCCAGCATCATTGTCAGTTTCCAGAGAAACTAGGCGAGCGCTCTGTGCCATCTCTCCTCTTTGTGGGTTGACTGTGCTGCGCCTGGGACTGGAAAGCCTTTAGAGGCAACCCACAGCTGGGAGCCGCCTCTAGCACCTTCTCAGTTCAAACACACCGCACAGCTTTTAGCTGGAGCTTATTGGGCCCTACAAAATGTCTAGCGGTCTCAGATATTCAGAGGTTAGTGAGTGAAAACCTAAAGCATTTCCACAGCCACTGTTTAACATACACAATGGAACTTTTTCTTCTAAATTTGAACAGAAATATCCAGTATCTGGTTTATAGACTCTTATTCTAGCTGTATTTTCAAAACAAAATACAAAATGACCCCAGCAAAACAAGGAAATCAACAAAGTGGAAATGACAGAGAAGAGGACAATAGAAAGTAAAGTTGCTGTTTACGTTGATGTGTATGCGTGTGTGCGTGTGCGTGGGTTCATGTGTGTTGCTTGTCCATAGTTGTTGAGTTTCTTCCAGGAAATTTGTTTGACTGAAACGCCACACATTCCAGAGGTTCCAATAATGTGCTGTGGCATTTCCGTCTGTGATTCCTTGCAAAATCACGCTTATCAGATATATCAAACTGTCAATATATCAGACAGAAATCCTCCCCAAAGACTGACTCTCACAGCCATTACAACAGCTGACATGACGTGTTTGTTGTTATAAATAAGCCTGTTAGGGTAGCCGCGGTTGACTCACTCCCACGTTGATTACTGCTTGATTGAGAATCTTCAATCTCTCGTCGTGTTCCCTCCTTTTCTTTCATTCCTTTTTGGCACTCTGCCCAGTGTAACTGCTGCTCCCTCCATCATTCTATTGCCTGACCGCATTCCTCTCATTCCTATTGGCTTCCTGTGACTGGAAGAGGAGTGAGAACTACACCTTGGAGTCCTGCTCAACTCCTACATGTTGCCATTTCTGCACTCTGTCTCACTCACGTTCATGTTAAAATCCCCTTTATAATCACAGTGTCTTTACTAGAAACTAGCCCCTCATCACAGAGCAAGATGGGGATGTTAACCGAAAGATCCAATGACTCTCCATTATCTGTTTTGTCCACAGAATATTATGGTATTTTAATCTGGATTAATATTATGATTTGTGCAGATAATCGTAGTTAATCTGTAAATTATTCACCCCCTTTTCACTATGCTGACATTTTACCTGAGCAATAGGTTGAGCAAGATGGGACCTCAGCCACACAAACAAGATGATCAAACACACGCATTCACAGCGAGAGAGACTAAACGTGGCACTGCCCTCATGACACCGCATCCTTTGGTGCAGAGATCGTGTGAGGAGTTAAGATAAGAAGGGTGGGCTCAATTCAGATCTAATGTTAACACACACGCAAACGCCTGTGCCAACTTCAGCCAAACACACACACAATAAGTGAGCGTCGTAATTTGGGATTACGTGTGTTTCCCTGTTAAGAACAAAAGGTCATCATGCAAATATTGGGTCAAAAATATACTGGGATGTAACGTCAGATCACTGTCTTTAAAGGAAGCTCAGTCACCAGCGTGGACTGTGAAAAATGGAAGATCTACCATGAAAATGAATTTGCTTGTATTTATCTCTGATTATTCAGATCACACTCATCCCCGTGACTCAGGCATGTACTGTTTATTCCTGCCCACAGCAAGTGGAAAAAGAAGCACTATTGTTAACATTAAAGTGTGTTGATGGTAGTCTTTAAACTCAGACTGTGACGGCTAACATGATTGGATACACTCTGTAAGGTTAGTAGGACTAGTTTGGGTCACATGAAAAGAGAAGAGGATCAGCTCACTTTGTGTGTGTGAAATTGCATGTCAGCGTGCCAGCTCAAGTAACTCTCTCTTCAGTTTTGGTGGTCAAAATACAATGCATCACTATTAATAAAACATAACAGAGCAAGTACAATTCTGTATCATCTGCCTGACATTTTACAGTTTACGTCATTGTACACATAAATAGAAGTGTTTCATCACTGTATAGTCTTAAAACCTGGGCTACACAACTATCGATCATTATAAACATTGGTATTAACATAATTTGTCACGCCCCTCTGAATCATCACAGGTATCATTACACTTAAAAGCTCATTAAAATGACAAGAATCTATTGTGTTCTTTTTGTGTGTGCCTCTTGAACAAGAGCTCATCATACCTTTACACTGAGTAACCAAATTATTATGTATACTCTAGGTCAATACAACCGCCCTGCTATGAATCCAGCTCTTGCAGTGACGTGGGTAGTGTTCATATCTTGTTTTTGCTATGTCATTGACGTCTTGGTCCAGGCCCTCTCTTAGTTGGATGGGTAACAAAAATTCAATGGCATGACATTGCACAGGTGTGTGTACCCAATAAACTGGTAACATTCTGTCCAGCTGGCACAAACCAAAAGTCATTATCCACAGATCACTGATTTACATTCTGTGGTTAATTATATGCAAAATAAAATGTGATCCTCCCTGAGGGGAAAATAATGATCAGAAATGTATTACCTCCACCAAGGAAGTTACATGTTCATCTTGGAACATTGCAAACCAATTTTCATCGAACTTACTACATGGTTTAGAAATGATGCAGAGAAAATACAAATTTAATGTATGTATGTATCATAGGGGTAATAATCACTTTTACATTTTGGCCTATTGCAGCCGTTAGAGTCTATCCTCATTCATCTAAACAGTATATTAGGCCACGCCCAATTGCACTTGACTAGATTTTCCAACAGTTTTTAAAAGTTTTTTTTGGGCGTTTTGCTTTATTATGACAGGTACAGAAGAGAAACAGACAGGAAGGAAAGGGCTGAGAGAGGGGATGACATGCAGCAAAGGGCGCAGGTGCCGTTTGTGGCTTCCGGTTTTCCCCCTTTTAATTGTTTTTTTGTTTTGTTTTCAGACATTTTTTCTTTTTCTTTTTTTGCCACACAAGTAGAAAGTCTGGACGAAGCCAGACAAAATGTTGTTTTGTTTTGCCCCACTAGATTTTTTTCCATCCCTTCCTTTTTTTTGCTATAATTGGCTAGTAAAGGTAAGTGGGCGTGGCTCACGTCTCACTACGTGCTGTCACTCTTTATGAAAAACAAACAGACAAACGTACAAAAATTTAAATTGCGGGACTTGACTTGAATTTCTATGTTCGCTTGGCGATTGCAGGAAACTCTCTCTCTCTCACACACACACGCACGCACACACTCACGCACACACATCATCCTGCTCAGTTGAGTTGAGCAGATGGGTCCATAGATGGAGCCCTCTTACCAGAAGCAGCAACATCGCACGTACACACACACACACACACACACAGAGATGAAAGTGAGGAGGTTTTATCAGCCGTTTCACCGCCGCCAGACACGGTGAGGAGGAGCAGATAGGTGGAGAGGCTGACTTATATTTTTGACCTTTTTAAATGATCGACATTTATGACGCAGTGAGTTTTGACAGCGGCGCGTGCTGATGCCTGGACGAGAAACTATTTCATACAGAAACCAAACATGGACAAGACGCTCAGTTTGACTCACTTTCGCCCCTTTTAAAGCTCTGCCCGGCTTTATGTGTGCCGGTGAGACGTTTACCAGCCTCACTAAAATGAAAACGCCGAACTTTTGAACTCTTGAAAGACAAAGGTAGGACGTTTTTATTTGTTTACGTGCTTTTTAACGTTGCTAGCCAAAAAGCTACTGTCGTTATTTTCGCTGACTTTACTGCCGCCTTTGCTTACAGGTGTGACCAAACACCCATTTGTAATCCAATACTTGCTGCACTCTAAATATGTTCATTATGTCAACTAATAGCAACAGAGAAACTAGTAAATGTCTGTGATACGACTGCTGGCTTGTGTCCAACTCTGCAGGTGCTCACACCTTGCTCAGATTTTAAAGTGCATTTTTCCTTCCTCTTAATTATATGAAAATACTGTATGAAGTGTAGATGTCAGAACATCTTAACAGGTATTTGTGTAACTCCATGTGCTCTGGTTATTATCTTAATCTGATTAATGTTTAAGGTTGAAAAACAGGGCAACTAATTGTGTAATTAATTATGGAATTAAAGTGTCATTGTGAGTAAGTGCTGGTGTAGAATTTCCTACTCTACCTACATAACGTCATTGAAAGGTTTGAGTCACTCGCTTGACAACAAACACAGTTGGGTGGGCAGCTGTGTGTCAGCGTGTGCACTAGTGTGACAGAAAGTCATAAAATTGTTAGATCCCACACATGCCGCTCCAGTTCCTACAAAATGAAAACACACACATACACACACTCGGCTGTGGGATAATGTTCTCATGTGTCCAGGTTCCCTCGGTTCCCTCTTTGGGCGGGATGAGGTCATAGCCTCGGCGCTGTTGTGAGGATAGAGTTACATTAGTTTCATGTGGGCCATGCCAAAGGAATCGACACCACCACTCCTCTCCCCTTTTCTATTGGCTTTTAGATCTCCCCCTCACTCCTCCATTCCCACCCTTTTCCCTCTCATCATCTCAGATAACCAGCTCAGTTTGTTATGGCACTGAATAGCTGAAAGTGTGCCTGTGGGTGTATATCTCTGGACGTGCAGTATGCAAATATATACAGGTAGATTTGTTTGTATGATAGAATAAAGTTTTTGAATATTGTGACCCGTGTCACTTTACCTCAACTGCAGATCAAAGGCCCCATCCTGTTCGCCCGTGGGTTTGGCCTTGTCATAGTGGCGATAACTGAATAGGTCTCATGACTGAAGTTTCAAGTGCGATTCATCTTGGGAAGAAACATATGATTGTTTCATTTAGTTTCCCACCTCTGCTCTGTATGTGTTTGTGTGACAGTTGCGAGTCACACTCTTATTATGATAAAAGATTACTATGATAATGTTGTACAAGATGTGGTTGTGGTCTGAACACTGTTTAGGGTTAACTGGTTTGGTATTGATTGCAGTTGACTTTCTCTTAATTAATGCTGTTGGATTTTGTCTTGTGCAGTTTTTAAATGACACAAGACAGGGTTGTTTATTTAGAGCCATTTTTGGCACATTTCCACCCATTGTGTGTTGATATAAAGGGAAACAGGTGAAGATGTGTAGAGAGTTTCCACTGATAAGAATTAGGCCATGGAAAAAGTCTGGGATGTACATTTGTTTTATGTCCACAAACCCCAAATCCAGATTCATGAATGTGTGTGTACATATGTTACTCTGCTGAGTACAAAGTGGCCTATTGTCTTCTGATGTCACATAATGCATAGTTGGCTCATAGCATACTGTGTGTGTTGTGTAGGAATCAGAATCCCTTGAACGTCTCAAGCTTCTCAATAGATCTCCAGTAGATTGATTTTGATATTTTACATTGTTACCTGGATTACCTGAATGTTTAGACAAAGATTTGCCAGTTGATACATCAAGGTTCTAAGGCTTTGTTTGAGACGTGGGAAATTAGTTTAATTTCTCCTTGTGAAAAAAGAATGAGCCTGTAATTAAAGCCTATCTCCGCTTCCATCAGTTCTTCCAGTGGCACAGCAATAGCTCAACAATACTATAAATAAAAAGATAAAGATAAAAAGATGAACCAATCCATTCATAGTATAAAGATCACAGTAAAGACATCTTAGCAATTTGTCATGAGGTATCCACTCATTGCTATGTGCTCGTTGTGAATGTGAATATCTTTTTCTCAGGACAGATAACCTTTAAAAGTCGCCAGTGTTTTCCCAATGTGAGACACAGTAGTGCACTGACAATAGGGACTGTGTTCTCGACCAACCAGAGCCCCAGATCACGTTTCCTGTTCCTGATTTAAGATCAACTCAGCTGACTACTGATACACTCTCCCCTCAAAAAACATAGCAGCAAGAACTCAGATTGTATATCATGGGTGTGCGGGTGCATGGGTGAGCAAGACATGGAGGATATTAAGGAGAGAAAGAACATTCTACTAATGACAGTATCTAAACTGTTGCTGATTGTAGAGTACATCCAGCTATGTTTACATTGGACCTTCTCATATGAAGTATCACAGTAGTTCAGACTGAACAAGCATGCACCACCCCATTGGCTCAACAACCAATACATACCAATACTACCAATACTCTTCCACCTCCATATCTCAATGTGCGTGCTATCTCCTCCTCCCGTTCACATGGAGTGCTGAACTATGAGTCACAGTGTATCCTGTGCATTGTATTCATTTATGTTGAACATGACCTGTACATTCGAGGTAAGGGGGCGGGGGGTAGTAAGTGGATTTATTAGGGAACACTCCCTAAAGCCTTGTGTAAAGAAGGTTTTGAAATGTTTGAGGTTGTTTTATTTTCAAGTTGCTGTGTCCTTATTAGCTATTTTCAGTTCACAAATTCAAATGATGCTAAACGTGTGTCAGTGAACACCCTGCTAGTGTGTCTTTTGTACCGCACAAAGGAATCCAGCAGCTTTGCCTATCAGATCAAATTTATCTGTCAATGTTTGCATAATTGAAGATGTGTGTGTCACTGTGTTTGACTGTGTGTGAGTGAGTGTATTGTGTTAAATGGTAGTAACTAACTCGAACTGTGATTGTGTGTCACTGCTTTGAATGATGTGCATGATGCTTCGAGCTGACCATATGACAAGCATCCAAGGACAAATTAAGCTGTTTACCTATTAATAAACTATAGCCTTTTGGAAACCACTGTACAATTTTTAGTTTGTTTTGCTGTCAGGAATCCCCTTGAAGAATCACACCAAAGAGCATGTTAGATTTGGATGCTCCTTTGGGATGATGCTTTTTTTTTTGTTCAATACCTTTTTTCTGTTTGTTCTCTTGCATTCTCATGTTTTCTTGTCTGTGTCTTTTTTGTCACTATTTTTCCTGCCTATGCTTATGAGCTGCTATGAAATGAGAATTCCCCTGATGTCGGATCATTAAAGATCATCACATCTCATCTCATCTCATCATCTCACACATCTCTACAGTGAGGTGGCCTCATTATCAGGCGGGATGTAATTTGTGCTATTTTCTGGATCAGGAAGCTGTTGATAATTTGTGTCTTCGTATACATTGTTCCTTCTTATTGAGATGTAGGTATTGTTTTTGTGATTTAGTTACAGTGCAAAACAAATATGCGCCTCATATGTCTGATAAAGCAAAACATTCTGAATTCACACCCATACAGAGCCCATACATTATATTGACGGCCAGTCGTATAAGCCATACACATACAGTCACGTGTGGGGAATTGGGAACACTATTAATATACTACTCACAACCGCACACACATATGCCACACGCTCTTAAAAACAAATGATGCCACACTATTAATATGTCAAGAAACATAAAGTGAAAAAACTCAATGTCCTAAAACATAAGTGCACTTGCTCCAACACACACAATAACACAAGTGTTTACCAACAGGTGACACTAAAAATAAACTGGCCTTACTATACAGTTCACAAAGAGCCACTGTCGTACTTTGAAGAAACAAATGGGCACTATTAATACACTGGCACCAACACGCCAGCACTCATAAGCAGATACACGTGTACATGCTAACTCAACTGTCGTCCTGGCAGATCCCACTTATGCAAACACAAAGACCTCCTGTGTACACTCAGAAGAAACAACTGCAGGCTATTAATAACTTGGTGTGCATAGGATGGACACACAAGCCCACACCAGCATATGGATGCACACATAAGGAGATTGATACTCCAGCTGCTCGGAAGCAGAGGGACAGAATGTCCCCAACAGCTGTGGATTCCTCCAAATGTACGGAGGGTTGGAGGGACAGAAAAACAGATGGAACAGTCGGTGATGGACACTGGGCAAGGGAAGTAGCCACCCTGGTGCAAGGGCTGTCATTGGCATTTTGTCATTTTGTGATTAGTGTCCTTAGTATCAGCCCCTTAACACAGTACATTTACTGTTGACTGACATACATGATACATGATGTGAAACAATTATCATGATCAACATTTTGAATCTCCTCCTTTGTTACCGGCCAAGCTCGAACTTCATCTTGACACCAGTGTTTGTGTATACAAATAGCAACAACAACATAGTAGTTAACTCAATACGTTACTTCCAGACTTACTCCTTCCAACAGCGGTATGGAGGTCACTCAGCCCAACAAAACACAATGCTCATTTAAGGGCCATTCTGCTAAATACATCTGTAACTCTAAGGCTGCAGAAATGAGCCAGAGAAGCCATTCAACCAAAATAGCAGCTTCTGCTTGCCTAAATGAACCAAGAGGATGTTATGGTGAAGACTAACTTTAGAAACAGGAAGTCACTGTATTTGTGTGCGTGAGTGGGTGTGTGTGTGTGTGTGTGAGTTTGTGTGGTCTCACCTCCAGGGTTTCGGCGAAGGATGAGTTTTCGGATCTCATCGTAAACAAAGATGAGGAAACTGTACGGGAACGCACAGAACCACCAACTGGGCCTGAACGGAGTTGAGAGT
>OMNV01006282.1:15342-42180 GCA_900303265.1 Brotula barbata
TGGAGGTCACTCAGCCCAACAAAACACAATGCTCATTTAAGGGCCATTCTGCTAAATACATCTGTAACTCTAAGGCTGCAGAAATGAGCCAGAGAAGCCATTCAACCAAAATAGCAGCTTCTGCTTGCCTAAATGAACCAAGAGGATGTTATGGTGAAGACTAACTTTAGAAACAGGAAGTCACTGTATTTGTGTGCGTGAGTGGGTGTGTGTGTGTGTGTGTGTGTGTGTGTGTGTGTGTGTGGATATTTGCGTGTACAGATTGTGTATGTCTTGAGGTGTGAGCATATTTGTGTGCTTGTAAATGTCTCATGCGAGAGGTGGTTCAGCATGTTGCTTTGGAAGGCCCACAGAAAGAGGATGATGGTTGTGAAATGAATATGCTATTACAGAAACCAGAAGTTTGTCTCCTGCCTATTTTTAGCATCACAACGTTGAAATGAGAGACAGAAAAACACACACACGCACAGATCTCAGCTACATGTAGTTCTCGCTGTTTTCAAAACAAAAAAAATGCAATGCAAATAAAAGTGTATCAGAAAAAAATAAAAACAATAAGACTGATGAAAATACTTGTACACCTTTTGTAGTGTGATGGTGAAACAAATGCTTAAAAAGCCACTCTGGGTCAACTCGTGGTAAGTTGATAGGAAGTAATCAGCACAGCAGCCTTTGGAACCCTTCAAGGTCAGAGAGGAAGAAATCCTAACTGTGCTGTTGGTTCTGTGAATGCATAATGCGGTGAGTGAGTCGGTTTGGTGTCCAGTCATATGATTACACGGGGTTTAAATCTGCCTTGGACCTGCAGTATCTCTCTTAAAAGCAAGAACTCTGGCCTGAATGGACAAAGGTTAACATTTTGTTTTCTGTCTAAAATTATACAGTTATACAGACAAATAAACTTACAAACAGCCACACAAATGACTCGACTCATAGTTCTTTGTTAATGGTGTTGTACTGGGACCATGTGTCACATTGTCACTCAAGTAGTCAAGTAGATTTCCGATGTGTGTCGTTACCACTGCCTGTTTTTTTTCTGTAAAATAAAATATGCTGCAGGTGGTTATTTTCTGTTTAGATGTGAAATAAGACCGACTTCCTGATCATTTCCTTGCTCTCAGGGGGGTTGACTTGTTTGGTAATCTTTGTGTTGTGTGGGTATGTGTGTGTGCGTGCATGAGAATGAGAGTGTGTGATGATTTGCACCCTCAGCACCATCCAGTTCCTGCAATAGTTGTCTGATTTCCTTTGAAAACATTCTTATTCTAAAATGTATTATCCATGGCAACCTTTTATATTTAGGAATAAAAAGGATCTGAATCTTTTGAAAGCACCCAATGCTGTGTAACCAGCTGATTTACAGGCACAGAGGAGCTGAAAGTGGAACCGGTTGAAGTTATTCTGAGTGTCACAGTGTCTCTTTGAGATTGAGTGTTGCTCAACTTGTCTTGGCTTCCTTAAATTTTTAACCTGTAGTAGCATTACCTGTTCAAGGTTGGATTCCTATAACAAGAGGTGTTGACAACTTGTGTTTCTTTGCACACGCAGAAGATTCCTTTGGTCGTAGATATTTGGAAATTCAATAATATTCAACCACAGCCTCCCGCTTTTGGTCAATTTCTCTCCGCTTCTCCGTCTTGCAGACACACCAAAGCACACTTATCATAATGAGGGGTTTTTGGACTCACGGGCAGAGGGATGTTATTTCTACTGTAGATAGTTCCGGTCTTGTTAATTCCCCACCTGTTATTTCATGTTGCACTTTCTGCATGTCTGACTCGAACTGCAGTAATAAGAGCGTGGGAGTGTTTTCTTATTCTGAGGAATTTTGTCAATCTGAACCACCTTCACACAACTGCTTCTGTCCCATTCCTGTGAGTCTTGCCGTTGGGAATGGGAGCATATGGGGAGTTTACTTGATGTCTGCCACCTGGAGACATTTGTTATACGCTGTTTTGTTGCTCTTGGTAATCTTAGTTCTTGTTATGAAGACTGTTGAACTTATGGCACTATGAATGTGTTCAGAATGTTGTTGGAGCTACTAGCAATGTTACGAGTAGACATTAAACAAAAAGCCTTCAACATACTGAGTTTAATCCTGAAAACAATTTCTACTTAATTCATCTGTGTTATTTACTCTACTCGCTTCCTGTCCTTTTTGCAATGGGGCAGATTGATGAAGTTAGTTTATATGTGCTGTGATTCACTATTTTGTCGATTAAAAACTGAAGTGAAATTATGTGGTTTGGCTAAGTAACTAGAAAAAAAAAGAACAGAACGATGTGAGTAATGTTTTGGTGGAAGTCAGTCAGTGCTTACTGGTTCAGTATATTTCCATATTCTCCCTCCCTCTAACTGCCCTAGAGGGAGCAAGGTGTCTCCTTCCATACTGAATCTGTCTTTTCTTTTGTATTAGTGCTGAAACATTCCTCAACAGACTAATGATCCCGTGTTTTGGGGTTTCAGGTGTCACTCACATTGACACGTGAAAGAGTGTCAAGTTATCTGTGATCTTGTGTGTTTTTGTTGATATTAATCTACACAAAAACACCAAAGTCACTAAAAGCTATCATCAGCCTCCAAGTCTTGGATGACTTCAAGCTCTTATAAGAACTGGGCCTCACAGTATACTGAGTCATTATCATTATATGTTGTGTAATGTAACATACTGTATTTACACAGGTGACCAATGTCGTTGCTCACTCTGTACACACTGTACATATAAAACAATATACTATACTACACATATAAAAAGACATCTGGCGTTGGTTTGGTCGCTTATGTCTGCTTCAGTTGTCTCAATGTTTGGTGATACATTTAGCTTTTTTTCTTTCTCTTCAGTAAAACCTGTTCAGGAGATGAGAGATTAATTTATCTGACTCAAATGATTTGGCCATACAATTATTAAATGCAGTCCTCACCCATTTCCTTCATTCTTTTGTGACTGCTGCCCACCACAACACACACAAGCAAATACCTGCTTTTGCTTGTCTGAATGTAACTTTGGACAATGGCCATTTCACTCAATGCAGGTAGACATGAATAAATTGAATATGATTCCCGGACATACTGAACTCAGGTATAAGTTCATGCATATGTGTATGTACTTCTTCCAAATAAACCAAATGCACTATAAAGAATCAAAAATTGTGCTCCAGTTGTTCAAGGAATTTTTCATGTCATTAGTATAAAACATACCTCCTCAGGTATGTTCTGATGTTCTGACTAGATATTCTAGTTGATAATTCTCTCTCTCTCTCTCACTCTCTCTCTCTTGCGCTCTCACCCTCTGTAGTGGAGGTGATAGTCAGTTATAAGGTTTCTTCGCCCATTAATGGACCTAAGTGTCACCCAGAGGTTGGTGCTTCCAGGCCCAGACTCAGTCATGCTGGCACCCCACCATCCATATTTTGTGGGACCCTTCTCCTCTAAGCACCCCTATGAGTTTTCAGGTTCACAGGTAAGGACAAACTTCAATAGACATTACTGTTGAATTTGTGTACATCATCTACATCAAAATCAAGCATAAGCAGCAGTGCCATGAATGTGCAGCAGGAATCTTACTGTAATGTGATGCAGTGAGTGAAGGGCTTGTTACAGGAACAGTAAGAACAAACCTGGTGTTTTCATGCATATAATGAATGTTCTCCAGGAATGGGGGTGAAACAGGTCAGGTTGAACAGAATGTCTTGTTAGCGTTTGACTGATGATTGATTAGATCACCTGACTGACACTTTGCTCCCAGTGTCATAATAGTGTTTTTTTTAGTCTATGGTCTATACATGAATTCTTATTAATGAAGCATGATTATTAGATAATACAATCTTGTGACCATATCTAGTTTAAAGATATATTTTGTTTATTTCAGAGACTGTCAGTTATGGTGAGCACATCCCAGAATATTTCTGTCTTTCTTTTTATTCCAGTATAATACTGAACGTAGACAAAGGGTTATGGAGGAGGAGGAAAAAGGAGAAGAGCTACGGCAGCTGAAACGCAAGACTAAAAATGAGCAAAGTGAGTAAGACCTATCCCTCCCTTCTGTAATGTTTTTTTCACTCCAGTTCTCTAGAATGCAATTTGGTTTTGGTTTTGGTCCTCATCTGACTCATAGCACACTGTATATTTCAGTGAAAACAAAGGGGGTTTCCGTATGTAATGTGCAGTATTTATAGTTTGAAAGGACATCTGTTTTGCCGTTAAACATAAGTCAAACAAAGAAGTTTGTTTCAGGAAACATTCTGGAGTGTTTCATTTTCATCATATGGAGGGATCATGCATAGAGGAAATCTCCATTTTTTTGTTGTTTATAGCCGCTGTGTCTTTTCAGACCTGTGTTGGGTTTTTTTTGGCATTAACGAACTAACTTACAGTATATGTAAATCAAACTGTGTCATCTGTGTGAAGGATATTGTCAGTTTACTTAAATGCTTTATGCAGGATCCAAGTCACACTCTTGTTACTGAATAACTGACTTTATTGACATGCAGGTGCTATAGCTAGTCCCTTGGTAAAGCAGAAACTCCGGGAAGTGTTAATTATGAAGAAACAGGCTGCACTTGAGAGGGGCACCTCCAAGCTCACCAATACTCCATCTCTAGGATACAGGTAAGAGAGAGGCAAACAGGAAAACCGCAGCTCCGTCATCAATTTTTTTTCTACAGAAAGTTGACTTTGTATTGTAATAACACTATTTCACAAGATGAATACATATTCTCCATTAAGTGGTCACTGTCTCTATCCTCCTCTCCTTTCCTCTCCCAAAAATCCTCCAACATTGAAGCTATCTATTTGATATTGTTTTGGTTACTTAGGGTCCTAGATTCCAACATGCACCCAAAGCCTCAACCTGCGCCCACTGACCAGCGCAAAGACGTCCCTTTGCGTCGGACAGGTGAGATATCATTGTCTATCTGTGATGGTGTTCCCACCCTGAGGTTTGGAACTGTGAATGTTATTGGTAATTTTCCATCTAAGCTCTATTCTATTGTGGTGCACTCTTGAGTAGTTTGAATTACACAGACTCAGTCATCTGTTTGTACAGCTTGGTGGGGTACTTTGTTCAGCACAATAATTTTCAGTGTCTAAAGCATAATCAAGACTGAGAGAATGAATATACAGAGTAGTGTACTTTCCAGCATGACAGAGGGAAGTCATCATGTAGCAGGCCTCCAGGGCCACGGAGAGACTTGAAAGTCATAAAACAACAGTTAGAGAAAGACAAAGCAGTTATATAACATTAACTGAGGTATGTGTAAAATGAACTGCGTGAGAGTTGAGAGCAGGTCTTCCTTACAGTGTGAACGAGAAGAGGAGTGGTTTTGCTCATTTACCACTCGCAAGTACACCAACCTCAAAATGCCATTATTTATATGCTATATAGGTGCCAGCAAACACACACACCATTAGGTGTGTTCTGTTTTTTGTTTTGTTTTTTTTGTTTGACTCGGTGAAAACATGTAAACATGTAACTTTTTACATGCTTTTGACCAGAGATTGAGGCATTTGTTGTGCCTTGCTGTGCTGAAGATTGCATTTTATTTTGTATATTCTTATTATAATTGAAATAAGATGCTCTGTGCAACACAATAACACATCAACTAGTTGAGCATTGCGTTCTGTGATTATACAGTGTATCACAGCATATATAGTGTCAGAATCACATTGTCATACTTTCAGTTTATTATTTCACTTTTACAAGTTTAAAGCTATTGGTAATGTACAGTACATGCGTGTGTTTGCATACATGTATGTTGAAGCACACTGCGTTCATCTTAACTCTTTGCTCATTCTTTTGTACTCCTTTTGTGTGTCTGCAGTCTCTGAGCCCACTTTGAAGTGGAAATTGAAGAAGTATATCAGTACAAGGCAAAGCCCGCTGCAGCGCAAATCCAGTGCCCCTCCCCCTGAGAAGCACAGGACCGAGCCTCTGGGTAGAGAATCTTCATTTAGCAGGATCACACTGATAATCACACATATAGTTTAACACACACATATAGCTACTGTTTCATAGCACAGCTGTCTTTCAAACTGTTGTGTAAAGCAAATCTTGCTTTAATGTGCCATTTTCATTCAGGCACTATAAAACACGACACTTCAAATATTTGATCACATATCATCTTCATGTATATATGATCGTCATGGATTGTCATTGAATGATAAAGTGTGTTTGCTCTGTCACCCAGACTCATCTCCCAGCAGCTGTAGCACCCCAGCATCAGGATGCAGCTCGCCCAACGACAGCCTTCACTCTGACAGTGGTGCCCTCCCACCAGCACTTGAGGTGAGTTCTTATTTAGTATCCTTTACATTTTGGCAGGTTAGTAGAGATTCTTATCCACAGTAGAGCTTAAAGGGTGAGCAAGAGTCCTTAGTATCCTGATCTAGTCTCCATGAATTGGATGACCTTAGTAGAGAAAGAGTTTGGCCATTCTGTACCTCTGTGATATAAAAATTAACTCATTAAATTCTGAATAGATGCCATTTACTTTCACATTTTCAGACTTCTATAATATAACCCTACCCACTATTTCTCCAGACAAATCTGTGATCAGAAAGCAAGAATGTCAATTCTTGCGGGCCCATTGTTCTACACAGCCATGTTATCTGAGCACATGTTGTTCTAATTAAAACATTATATAAATCTATTTCCCACTTGCTAAAATTTACATGCCATCATGCTTTCAATGGAGACACGGATTTTTTACAAAGCTTTTAACACAAAGGTTGCGCAAAATTATCATCTGTGTGGAATCACTTCACCTATGTGAATTTCATGCTTGTTCTCAGTGGAACTCTCAACTTTACCTCCTTCCCTTTTGAATTTTATGGTCATTATTAAATGTTGTTCATGTTATACTGACATAAGATAACATGCATTATTGCATACAACATTTATTGTTAAAGAAAGTTCATCTGCTCAAGTATGTTGCTGAAACTCAATTTCATCAGCATAATAAATATTTCGGCCTGTGTGTTTCATCTAGGTACAGAGGATACTGCTGAAGGATGGCAGTTTGGCCCACTTCACCTTGCCTCCTAGCCCCACTGCCATGCCCTCCATCACTGCTGGGTTTCCCTCACGGGTTAGCATTGTCTCTTACTGTGGTGTAAGAATGTACAATTTAACAGTTGAAGCGATATTTTTGTTGATTAATTGCTGGCTCATGTACCATTTTACAATATATATTGGGAACTTTAAAGACAAGCACATCAAACCCAAATTGGGATCAGGTGCTACACAAACACAGGTCAGAGCAATAATTTTAAAGATCACCCTGTCCTGTTGTGCTGCAAGCCTTTTAATTAGTTAACATCTCAAAAAAGTCCTGTAAAACTAGGCACTAATAGAAACATTGGCTATATTCTCTCTCACTTCCCCCTTGACCTCTGTGGTACTTTCATATGTTCTTTATCAGTCCTAGTAGTTTACTCACTTCATGACACATTGATTAAGCCTCGCTGACGGTTTTTTAAACACCATAAAAATCCTAATACTAGTCATCTCCTCTCCTCTCTGTTCCTCTTTTACACAAGCCTGACCAGCAAGTAGCAAAGCCCCTGCCAGTATCTGCCCTCACTCAGGTGTACCATCATCTAGATGGGAGCAGTCCAGCCCTGACCCAGCAACTGCAACCCGTCCTGATAGTGGAACCGCGTACTGCGCTGATACACGCACAACTACTCTCTGGTGAGATGCGTTAATGTAAATCTGTCGTACAGGAGAAACCAAAAGGCCTCTGTAAATTTAGATATGTGCGTGCGCAACACATATGGATGTTTGAGTGCACACACACAGCTACTTGTGTAGTATATGTGATTGAATTTTCACATTTTGTACGCCATTGATTTCTCTCCATTTGTAACATTTGTCTATCCACGTTTCATATGCCTGCATAAACAGTGCAAGAGTACACTCTAGTGGTCATTTTACTATTGACTTGACAACAACGCTGCTCTCTCTAGATTAGGCAAATAAAGCATCTTGTAGAACACTAGTGGTAATATTTACAGCTAAATGCTGATGTTCAGCTATGGTATAATTCTGTACTTTTCTTTATGTTCACATCTCAAAAATTAATAATTAACATTCTAATATGATATCTGTTGACCTTGCCTGTTCTTAGCACCATTCCTATCTTCTCATCTCCCTTTGCTTGCCAACTTTCCTTTTTACTGTGCTAATTTTATCTTTCATATTGATTTTCTTTCATATTGATCACCCTATCCTCCTTGTCGTTTAATAGTGTTTGTGCCCTTACCCCTTCTCTGTTTAACTCTGTGTCTCTGTCGTCCTTTCCACAGCTCGTGGTTTAAGGTCTGTTCTTCTGCAACAGCAGCAGCTGTCTCATCTCTCTTCCTCTAAAAGAGGGGAAGGTCTGGCCTCCTCATCCGCCCATAGACCACTGGGCCGAACACGTTCAGAGCCTCCACCCTACAGCCACTCTCCCCTTCCCCCCGACATAAGCCATTACCCACACATTATGCACCAGCTGCCCCACCAATACCACAAAACTTTGCTGGAGCAGCTCAAGCAGAACATACAACTGGGAAAGGTGAGAGATGCAGGCATAGATACACGAAATGTGAATTCACACAGTTGCTATTTATTTGCAATATTGAGATTTTTAGAAAAGTAAAAAAAGCTGGTGTACTTCAAAATGTGAAAAAAAAAATTATACAGAAATCTGTATCATATGCTTGCAATCTTCTATAAAAGCTGATGAGCAAATTGCATGAAAAACCTCGCCTGACACAGATTCCATCAGAGGACATGGATGTGGATGAGATTGGATCTGAGTTGGGGTCTAGGCCAGGATCAATGTGTGGCTCAGAGCCTGGCTCAGTGTGTGAAGAAAGCTACAACCGGAGACACAGCAATGCCAGCAATGACTCAGTTTACAACACAGAGTCTGCTACCTCGTCACGGGAGAGCTTGATCGAGCAATCACACTCCCTCAGCCTGGTATAACATCTATGCACAGAACCTAGCGGTTAATACGTTTATTCATGTATGATGACAATTGTGTGTTTCTTGTGTGAGTAAAATCATTACTTCAAAGGCAATATTCATACCTTTATCACACAATTCCCTTATAAATTAGATTCTCTGTTTAGCTCTGACTACTTTGTTTTTTAAATCTGCTTGTTAACTCAGAGAGCATGAGTTAATTTTTCTGAAGAGAAATGCTAAGTGATTTGATGAATGCACAAATTTCTGATGATTTGTAATGCACCACGATAATTGTGATGGGACTTAAGGCAGCCTAAGGTCTTATTCAATTGCTCTGGTTTACCCTGCTTTTATTGTTTTTGCTGTTGGTACATTCACTTTTTTAACTGTATCATCTTGCCAGCAGGGGGCACTACATCATTATTTATACGGGCATATTTGAGCGAGAGCTATGTAGCAGTATGATCGGGAATATTCAATTTTCTTTATTAGTTGCTTGCTTTAGACAAACTGTATCAGTCAGAAATGAGTGGTTGTTATATAATGGAAAGGAGACAGAGAGAGAGTTACAAATGCCTTGATATTTACCAATTGCTTATATTGTCCTCTATTTGCTGTTGTCTCCTAAATGGGAATCACAGAAGCATCTGATCCATAGACCAGGGTCCCAGCTGGACTCTGTGCCTGTCCTGTTTTGGCCCCATCAGCCTCTGTCTCGGACACAATCTTCCCCAGCTTCCACGTCATTTCCTCCCCCCCTTCCCAACACAGCTTCCCTGTCACACTCCAGCTCTGTTGCAGACACACCACACAAGCTGCACTTCACCACAGGTGAGCGAAACTGACAGTTGTTAGAACAGGAACTACAAAACATTGGTGGTACCATTGAGAGAAAATGCATGTCAGATTCAGTAATGAACTATTTAATCACAAATAAAAAGATCTGCACCCAAGTGAAAGTGATATTATATGTCTGTCTGTGCGTGTTTGTGTTGTGTGGTTGTCTAGGCCTGGTATATGATCCTCAGATGCATAAGCACCAGTGTTCTTGTGAGGATAACAGTCGCCACCCTGAGCATGCTGGTAGAGTCCAGAGTATCTGGTCCAGACTGAATGAAAGAGGCCTCCGAAATCAGTGTGAGGTATGATTGACATACAATTAATGGTATAAAAAAGCCTGTCAATATTGATTCACTTACTACTGACAAAACTTAAAAGTGAATGTTAAGATTCAGTTAAAGTTAAAGTGCAGCATGTAGAAAATACTGTCAACATTTTCAGTTTCACATTCAGTTTGTGTAACAGTCCCAGTTTATACTCAGATTAATTCTATTTTCAAGGCAATAATCTTTCTTTGTTAAATATGCAAGGAAATTGATAGGAGAGAAGATTTATCCCAAATCTTAGATGTTTTTTTCCACACAATTCACATTATCCAAACTGAAAATGGTTAATTGTTGTAGGCCTAAATTCAATCTGTGTACTGATTCCATACAGTACATTATAAGGACATCTAAAGGCTGCTCATCATGTTTGACATATTGTCAGCATCACTGATTTCAGTTGAACAGTGGCAGCAGATTGTCTTGTCCTATCCATTCGCCTTTCTCCACTGCTACTTTTTGTCACTGGGAAACCGTACTGTTCACAAACAGCAGACCTGGAGGATACAGGAGAGTCCTCAAGCTGTGGCTTCTCTTTTTTGTCCACCATATGAGTCTCGTCTGTGCTAGCGTTTACCGCTAAATCCAGTTGCAAGGATGGCTCCAACAACATCCGGATCTTTGCACTGCCGTTATGTCACCGGGGGGAAATCGGAGTTGTGAATTTTAGTTCCACTCTGCAATAGAGTGGTTCGAGCTCGACGATTTTCGGTTCATGTACGCATTGTACAGTTACACCCCTAAGTAACACACATACAAACACATATTACCTTATCAACAAGTACACTTGTGAGTACTCAGATGTGCATCCCATGAGCCAGTTCTATGTGTGTGTATGATTGTGTGTGTAGGTTATTCGTGGTAGGAAGGCCACTCGAGAAGAGTTGCAGTCTGTCCATTCAGAGAAACACGTACTTCTCTACGGCACCAACAAGCTCAACCGGTCCAAGCTGGATAACCAAAAACTAGCTGGTAAGATACCCACACAACAATAACAAAAACAACAATAGTAACATCTTCTATAACAACAAGAAGAATATGAATAATATAAAAAACATGCAATACTTCTTGCAGGAATTTTGTCTCAACAGATGATGAAGTTGCCATGTGGAGGACTTGGGGTGAGTGTGTGAATGACAGAATGGAATATATCTCTGGAGAAACACACATACACACATCAACCTCTGTAAAACACAAGTCATGTGGGAATCTTTCCACTTATCTAATTGTATTACTGAAGAGCAACCATTACATGTCTGATTATTCCCTTATTACACAATTAAACTAATAGCACTACAAATTAATGATGCTATTGTTGTTGGCTAAGATGACTTGGAAATCATAGGCTACACAAAGTTGAGATGTGGAAGAAAGAGAGAAGGAGAGGAGTGATGTATTCACAAACAGATGGCTGCTTGGAGGAATGCAAGTCTTGGAAAATGGACTGTAGATTAGATCGGATTGTAGATTTAGAGGGAATGGATATGGAGAAAAGAAGAATATGGGCATGAAAGAAAATGGCAAATGGCATGAGCAAGAGAGAGAAGATAGGAGGGGGAAGGGAACAAAGGGAGAAGGAAATATTTACTCTGGAGTGGACAAGGAGATACAGAACAATGAAAAGGATAAAGACTTTGATGATAAGGCCCAGGAGAAAATGATAATTGAGAAGGAGATAGAAAGAGGAAAGGAGAAGAAGAGGAAAATGGCAAAATTCAGAGAGGAGAGGAGACAAAAAAAGGGGGCTGGGTGTCAGTTGATAAGACGACTGATCTGCCTGGATTTCCGGCCCTTGGCTGCTCTGGTGAAGAGGGCTGATTGGAACAAGATGGCAAAGGCAGTGATAAAAGAAATTCCTCTGATTTCATTGTTCCACCATGGCAAACCACCAGAAATGTGAGTTTTGAAACGCAGAACAACAAAACACAGGACAGGATTTAATCTGAGAAAGACTGGGACAGAGAGATAGTAGCTGTGGAAAAGCAATTTTCACTATCCATAGATGCTACAGGGTCTCTGTCATTCATTTGTCAAGGTTTAGTACTTGTGATTTGAAAATGACATCAGTTTAACTTAAAGTTAAATTGAATTAATTTTGTTGAATGAATTTAATTATATGTCCCCAATGGTGAATGGACAATTGCAGGAGCTATTGTAAATAAAATGCTATAGAGCAGCCATACTGAGGCTTTTCAATGAGCATGTGAGTTCACATATTGCAGACTAGTCTGACTTGAAGGTTCTTGTATGAGGTGACTCTTAAATGATACTGGAAAGAAAAAGCGTAAATGAAATTCAGTACTCACTACAGACGTGATAATGACTGTCTTGCACTGGGGCCTTGACATTGCTTTAATGAAGCTACATGGCATTAGTAATTAACAAGATTAACAGTAACAGATCTCAAATCATGTCTGCCTCTATGATTACAGGGAACTTATCTGGTTATTATTCATCTCATTATTGTTTCATCATTGTTTTACTGATAGGTGGATATTGATACTTTCTGGAATGAAATACACACATCAGCAGCATCCCGCTTGGCTGCAGGCTGTGTCACAGAGCTGGCACTCAAGGTGGCACAAGGAGAGCTAAAGGTACATGTCTTAAAATAATTAGCTTATCAGCTCTGTTATGGTCTCTACCAGGAATGTTTGAGCTGCAGGCCTGGTTTAGGTTGTAAATGAAAACCAATAATTAATACATTGAGTAAGTTGGAGTCAGGCCACACTTTTCTATAAGCAGCATGGTTTTTTCTTTTTTCTCACAGAATGGCTTTGCTGTGGTAAGGCCCCCTGGACATCATGCATCCCACTCCTCTGCTATGTAAGTAGTGTGTCCACACAGACACACACACATTAAGAGCCTTGAGGTATCTAATAATAATTTCAAAGGATTTATTTCAGCTAGTGAGAGGGAGAATGTCTCTCAATCTTTATGTGAGTGTCTGATCGTTTAATTTGTGCTACCTGCATAATACTGTCGGCAAACTATCTTCTTCTTGTCTTAAAGTTTCAAGACATAGAGCAAAGCACCTCAAAAGATTTATCTGTGAATGCGCGTGTGCACGTGTGTGTATGAATTTGTGTCAGTCCTTGATAGGAGGCATTATCCAAGTAACCACATTCAGCTGGGGCTGTTGTTTGCTCAGCAGTGCTTGTCACTGATTATTTATGGCATGATAATGACTTTTCTTGATGAGGGGAGTTTGGATTGTATGTATGATAAACCTTCCACACACAGTCACCGTTTTACGACCCATGCTGACACTGACACTTCCAACATTCATCATTGTTTTGCATACATCAACACTTTTGCACACCTTCACCGTAGCGGTGTGCTGGATGAAATGCTACGCCAAGATGTGAGTTCATTTGTCTGAAGTCATCGAACAAACACTGCCAGGAATTCACATTATGATAGTGGAAAGTGGAGTTCACTTTAATGTTAAGATTGGTTTTATGTTTGTCACAAAGTTGCCGGTTCTGCATTTCTCATTAGCATGCAATTTTTCACTCAGCACAATGTTCTGATATGAAATGTAATTTTTCTATGTCAGCAGTGGAAGATAAAATACATAACAACCTCAGATGCACAGAAACTACCTCATCTTTCACAGATCTCAGTTATTTTTCAGATTTGTTGGTATGCCTTAGGAGTATGTTAATGCTGTTATTATCATGACCTACTCAGAACACATTATAATGGCACATACTGCACAGTCCATATGGTTAATTTATGATATCAGTGTGGTGACGACGTGTGCTGGCCTCTCTTCCTGCCTCCTTGTTCACAGGGGCTTCTGTTTCTTCAACTCTGTGGCCATCGCTGCTAAGCAGCTCCAGCACAAATTCAGCGTCAGCAAGATCCTCATCGTAGACTGGGTGAGGATTCACCACATGATCAGCATCACTGGTACCCATATGGACAGGAACCAAGAACCAATAAACAAACACAACCACATGCATACAGGCACATTAATTTATCATGGGTACTTGGCACAGAGTAGACCAGCCTTCTAGCGTTAGCGCTGTAAATTATCATTCAGTGTGGTTCATGTATGTTTAGATTAGACACACATACACATATGAACACTCACATCCCCACACATGCAGAAAAGCTGTCGATGTTGATCTGAAGCTTGGGGGTATTCCCTTCGCTCCGATACACATTTTTATGCATTTGCCAGTGATTCACTTTTTTTACAGGCCCTGTTATGTGCATTTTTAAAAATGTAACAAATCAACACATGATAATTTTGACAGATAAGACAAACAAACGCCATAACATTTTAGTTAAGGGAGAAATTTCAAGACAAATCCATATCAGCTTCCTAACTTGTCATTCAATCAATCCAGGATGTTCACCATGGTAACGGCACCCAGGAGGCCTTCTTTAATGACCCAAGTGTCCTGTACATCTCTCTACATCGCTTTGACAATGGCTGCTTTTTTCCTGGGAGTGGAGGTCCTTCTGAGGTAAGCAAAAAGAGAATCAAGTTTCTTTTCATTTAATTTTTCGTTTCAACAGAGCTATATAGTGTTTTTTTGTTTTTATTGACATAGTGATTTCTGTGACAGTGTCTATATGTAGATATATTGTTATGCACACAAAACTCAAAAACAACAGATGATAGAAGCTTTTGTAGATTCACCTGTTTTAGAGTAGATGTGCTGGCTTGGTAATACAGATTCTCTAGATACTTAATATGTTCATATGATAAAATTAATGTATAATGGAAATTGTGTTTGCATATAAACATTTTTGCCACTATATTTTATGTAGTCCTCAGTGTTGACAAATAGGAAGAATGCTTTCAAATGTTTCCATTCCCTGCTATTGTCCTAGAAAATACTCAGTCTTTAAACATGAGGCAGTGTCTCTTCCCATACTATAAAACAATAAATCATTTAAAATGAATATTTAAATGACCTACAGTATTGCTTTTGTCCATTGTGCTTGCTGATAGTCTGAGGCCTACTAGTCCACAGACTTTAATGTGTGTACAATGCACAAGGAACACATTACATTATGTTTAGTGTATTTCCCCGGTTCAGTTTTTTCATTATTTGAACTGAAGTTCACTACTTTGGTTATTATAACTACAAAACAGGATGTGTACAGTAGGTCTGTGTTTGCATACAGGAAATTGAGATGCCTATGAATTCTGCTTACTGTCTTACTAGAAACCAGCTATCATGGCTATCCACAGTTAGATGAATTGACCCTAACCCATGGAGGCATTTACCACCCATTCAGTCCCCTACATTCCCTCTACTTTTTCTTCATTCTTCCCTCACAATTATGAGGATGAAATAGTCAGTGTTTTCCCATAAAAACCCCCCGATGAAGGACGGTACATAAAACACCCTGTTAGCTTGGATGTGGCTTTGCCTTAAGTGGCCCTCGACCTCGATTGAGCTGTGTGGTAAACCTCTGGAGTCTCACTGTCCCCCGTGTAGGTATAAAACACACCATGGGGTAGGGGTGTGATGTCATAGCCAAAACAGAGAGCGCCGAGTACCACACAGAAACCAGCAGAGGCCTAATCTAGTCCAGCAATTCCAGAAACATGAAAGAAAGAACAGAGACAGAGAGAAGCGCGAGAGACTTGGCGCAAACACAAGAATTATGTGTGTATGTGTGTGTTTCCGTGTGCATGTGCGCATTCATACGGGTACATTACCAATTGGCAGAGTGCAGAAGGCCTCATGTGTTTTTCGTTTGCCCTGTGAACATCTCGTCCACTGAGAGGAGAACGAAGACAGACACTCAGCAGCATTTTTTCTTTTTCAAACATCCTCTCACACCCATACACACACACACACACACACACACAAAGGAAATTACCACCCCTGCTGCCAAGTGTGTGTCAATCAGTCTCCTCATTCTCCCCTCGAACTGACACATTGACTGATGGTGAAGGGAGCGAGAACAGCTAAATGGCTGCTAGCAGGACTACAAAGAGAGGAGCAGGAATCCTTAAAACTTTGTTCCAAGAGTTTATTCTCTGCCCCAAGTATGCAAGGTCAAACAGAAGAGCTCTCTCAGTTCTGCTTGGCATATTTTGAAAGCACTCCAATCTGAGCACTGCTCACATGAAATTCTAAAATGTATTTACTGTTGTGTGTATGTATATATTACTAAATGTAAATTTCCCAGTATGGCTGTGGTCTAAAGCTTGGGAATCATCATAAACGGATGTAGCTCTGTTGTGGCTCAGATTGATTTATAAGCCCAATTGACAAATTGTATCAAAATCAAAATAGAAAGACAGGGGTGTTGAATTAATAGCCATCCGTCTTTCATTTAGGACTTGTAATCACTGCCGTGTGTTTGCCATAAGGAGATTCCACGGTTGCTCGCAATTCAAGTTATGCAACACTGGTGCTGATTTGGTTGACATATGACACAAATCTGTCACTGTCGTGCAGTTTCTTAACTCTCTCTGGGACTGATTGTGATATTGCAGAAGGCTGAAGTCTGGAGACATGAACATAAATCAAAATACTTTCAAATGTATGCCTACATTTAACCGCTAGTAAGAACACCAAATGATGCCCCTCTTTTCTCTCTCTCTGAACTTTGATCCATCCAGGTCGGTAAAGGTGCAGGTCAGGGCTTCAATGTGAATGTAGCATGGACGGGGGGTTTGGACCCTCCCATCGGCGATGCAGAGTACCTGGCTGCATTCAGGTAAAAAGTGAAAATACTCATCCTGTCTCTCACCTTCTTAAGGTACACTGACTATTACCACACTTGACATCTGCACAATGATAATTAAGAATTAAAGGTACATACAGCTGTTTAATTTTCTGATCTTGTACACTCTGCAAAGAAAATAAAATCAACTTGCAAACACTGATATTCAACTAACATTAATGATGGTATAAACAGAAATTGTGCTGAAAAATTGAAGACTTCATGTGTTGTTATGGGATCGAAAAAAGTTTAGAGTCCACAGCTGAATTATAGTACTTTTTAGTTAAAACACTGACTTCACGTGGTCCTTTTCGTGACATCAGTTTTTGCTCATTGCTTTTTCTCCCTTTGATTTTTTTTTCAACAAATAGCTCATGAATTAAAACAACCTGGAGACTATACAAAATATTGACAGTATTATTTTGCAAGATAATGTAATTTGGACTAAATTCAATCAGCACACAATGTTCATTGTGATGATTTCCCTGCGAGGGATGTCTGTAAGGTAATCTTTGTGCTGTACTTAGGTGAAAGGAGATCAGTGGTAGAAGTCAGTAATACATTAATACTTCTAAAATCTTATTGGTGAATAGTATAAAGTTCACATGATTTGCATGGACTGAACCATAATGAAACAATAATTGGCTTTTGAAATAATATCACGAATAACTTTTGTTTTTACTGTTAATGTAAAGAGAGAAACAGCTCAACAGAATATGTTGCTGAGACTCACCATTACAGTTAACACACTTTCATTCAAGGAATTTTTCCTGCTGTGTAATGAACTCTCAATATTTCTATTAGCAACACTGGCTCACAACCAGACGGTTGAACAGTATGTGAGCTCTACATGGTGCTGCACGCAGCACACACAGTGGGTGGGCCCCTCGTCAAAGGAAAGATGCTAATGGGCTAAACCATTCTGGTAAAACCCATAGAGCCAATAGGCAAACTCAGAAACACTAAGTCCAGTGTTTACTGGAGTTCTGCATGCTGATTAAGGAACAACTGGTCCTTTCCTGAGCAGTCGTCTGGTTTTGGTATTTTTCATCAGGTTTGGGAAATGGCAAGTGTTTTCATGTGTAAAACGTCCTCAGTTAACCACAGTGTAGTATTGTATTGTGTATTGTTCCAAAGTCACCCACCTTTCTCCACATTTCTTATTTTCTGCCATCTATCCAATAATAAATTCTGTGCAGCATAAAGTTCTTTGTTCTTTGTAAGGCTATGCTGGATGATATTGCATGATATGTGTGATACTTTCAAATGCATCGATTTCTATTAAAAACATACAGTACACGCTACAATGGTTCATTTCATAACTTTGCAGTAAACTGTGCCACATTCTATGGAATAAATGGTAACAATAAATACATAACTTGCTATGCAGATTAAATATAATGCATCATGAAATCCTATTTATACAATTATGCGTCTAGTGTGATGCCAGGTGTGTAATTCAATTTAAATACATGATTTAGAAGACAGGGTCTTTCTCTCTTTCTCTCTCTCTATCTTTCTCTCTCTCCTGCTGGGATGGAATCATGGAACATGGAACAAAAAGTTAGCCAGAGTGATGTATGTCTTTGTTTTTGGGTGTGTTTGTGAAGCGTTGTGGTCAAGAGAGGAGGGACATAACACACAATCAAGAGAAGGCTCAGTGCTGCTGAGGTTACCTGTCATGACGTTGTGTGTGTGTGTGTGAGTGTGAATCATTACGAAGGTGGTTAGAATTCAGTGTCAGTCTAATCAAAATAGCACCACACACATATTTGAGCTGTGTACCAGTCTCTAAGGAATTCCACACTGTTGTATTGTTTTATCCCATATACCATGTGTTTACACGTACACATACAGTATTTCCCTCTGCATTTTTAAGGACTACAAAAGCGGAGGGTTCTAATGGAGGAGAGGAGGTAGGGGGTGCATTGTTAGGGAATCGAAAGGCGGTGTAATTAAGCTCAATGGATCCCAGATGGCTGGCTGTCAGTGACGTGAGAAGAGGGACGAGCCCCTAATAGGAACCAGACGGCTCACAAACGCCTTTGAACTGCCGCTCTGAGAGAGAGAGAGAGAGAGAGAGAGAGAGAGAGAGAGAGAGAGGAGAGCGAGAGGGAGAGGGAGAGGGAGAGCGAGAGCGAGAGAGAGAGAATCAAACACACCATGAGCTGCGCGCTCTTGCTAAATAACTGGCAGCGGGAGACCAGAGGAAGTGAGGAGAGGATAGAAGTGAGAAAAGTGGTCTCTGTAGAGTTCAGACATGGCAGGGGTCTCATTTTTTTCTGTTTGTTTCACTCACATGTAGGCAGCACAGAAACTTGGTGGTATTTTCCACCTGTCTAAAGTGGCAGATCCTTTATTATTCACTCGACGGGATTGTATTTCAGCAACTCGGCCTTACAGTTAAACAGTTGCACACATTCACACCTAGAGCCGCACACCTTCTACTCTTGGCCACTTACCAACACAGGATCAAGAGCAGTGATCAAGCACTTGGAGCTAGGGCTTTGATAATTTATCTTTCATCATTTTCAAAGGGAAAGTTCTTACAGTGAAGTAGATGAAAACTGCGCTTTATGAATGTGCTGCTCAGAAATCAACCATTTTCAATCTTTCATCATTTTGGTGAAACAACTGTTAAACTTTGATGCGGAAACAAAACAAGCCAAACTCTAAATTTCATCCTACCAGAATTAGATTTTCATGTCCACCAGTGTCTCAGAAAGACTTCCTGTCTCAGGTGGATGCATTGTTTTGTATTTGCTGCAGCAATACTGAGGCTGATATCTTTTTTTACACGCTTTGTTGTGTCCTTGTTTTCCTCCCCCCAGAGCGGTGGTGATGCCCATCGCCCATGAATTTTCTCCTGATGTGGTGCTGGTGTCAGCGGGCTTCGATGCTGTGGAAGGACATTCGGCACTTCTGGGTGGCTACAAGGTCACAGCCAAGTGTAAGCTTCAATTAATCCGTAACTCTCTTTCAGCAAACGTTCATGTTCATACACACATGTTCAAGGACCACACCGTTGTAACTTAAGACTAATTTTTCAGTCTCACATCTATTTGCATTGTATGAATTTGCTTTTGTTCCAAATCTTTAGTCATAATACATGTTTTTGTATGAATTTTATGTAATTCTCTATACTTTTGAATACATCCTCCATTCAAGGTCGTTTGCAGCAATCGGTACCTCCATCAATTTTTTTTAGACCAATTTCAGAAACGTAAAGCTCCGTTATTCCTCACGGAGAAAAGCTCTCTCACAGCTGAACATTTTACTGTGTCACTGTAAGGTTTTAGCCTGATGATAAGATCTTTACATGGTATAGTAAACAGACAAATGTGAGATTCATTGAAGAAAACCATGGTCATGCTTTTCAGTTTTAAATATGTGCAGAAACACACAGCAGACACAGACCCCCCCACCCCCCGCCACCCACCATGAAGGCTGCCCTCCTTCCAGCTGGATGGAAAGATTCAGCATGTTGCAGGCTTAATGAACCCTTCACTCGTGTGTCTGTGTGTGTGTGTTTTGTGCGTGCGCGTGCATGCTCTACCAGGTTTTGGATTCCTGACCCGTCAGCTGATGTCATTGGCGGGGGGTCGGGTGGTCCTGGCGTTGGAGGGGGGACATGACCTCACAGCCATCTGTGATGCTTCTGAAGCCTGTGTCAGAGCTTTACTGGGCATGGAGGTATGTTTGTTTGTGTGTGCGTGCGTGCATGTGTGTGTCTGTGTGAGTAGTCCGTCCTCTCACCTCTGGGCTCCGTCACAGGTGGAGCCACTGTCCCAGGCCATCTTGGATAAGACGCCCTGTGCCAGTGCCGTACAGTCGCTGCAGAGAGTCATTCAGGCTCAAGGTGAGAACGGATTTAACGACACAGCCACGTGGCAGGCAGCAAACCTCTTATGAGTGCAGAACTGTGTTTTTTCTCATCATACAGAACTTTTGAACAATAAAGGAATGTGAATCTGTTTCACTCTGGCCTTCTGGAAGTAAAAACAAAATCCATGAGAAATACAAGAATTTATTTCAGGGTCTCCACATTCACAAAAATCACGCAATTTGAAAACGTTATTTCGGGGACTGAACATGATTTCTAAAATGATTAAATATTCCAGTAGTTGCAGAAAGCCCTTAAAATTCAAAGACTATTACAATCATGACAAGATAAGCTTGAACCTGAAATAATGAAGATATTTTTATGTTCTCAAAATCTGCTCTTGTGTGTTAGGGAACCAGCCAGTGATGGTAGCCGTGAGATCAATTTTACTAACATCTTCTCTAGAGGGCTAGCTGGCAGCGACTTGCTTGAGTCCTCCTCTCCATACCAAACATCTGTAGCGTTAAAACACCTGGGTATCTGCTTCAAATAATCATCTTTTAGGAAGTTGGACGTATAGAACATATAGGACGTACTGGGTGCTGGTTGGTCTTACACGTTTGTGATTTTTCATTTTGCAGTCTACGCTTACACTTGTATAGCCAATTTAAATTTAGTGTCATAGCAGTCATTTACGTAAGTAGCTCGTCGGCGCTCCTTCATGTGAGCTGGAATAACGGTCATATTTTACGCTTCCCTGTGAGGATGAAAACCTGCTTGTAATGTTCTAACACAAAGTAATACCACCATGTCACGCTTCGTATACAGATGAGTAACAGAAGATTAACCAGATTAAAACATCACAGAATGTCCAACGTGACTTTTGAATGGTCCGAGCAAAGAAATTGAGCCATCCATCAACCAAACCAAATGTATTCTACGATATATTCGCTTCAGCTGCACTTTCAGCTGTCCTTTTTCAGCGTTTTCTGTTGGATGTCAGCATAAAAAGATTCATGATGCTGAGAAACTTTTGTTCAGTTTAATGTTTGTCGCTTGTTTAACTTGGTGATTGTATAATTTGAAATCCGTGTCACTCAATGAGCTTTACTAAAGCTCCACATACAGATGGGGCTCAGAGCCTCATTTCTCTGTGTCCGTCTTTGATTTTATCTCTGGATCTCTCCACTTTGCCCCGTCTATGTCCTCAGCGCTGTTGCTCTGTGGCCACCTCTCCTCCTTTACATCCCTGTCTCCCATCCCTCCCTCCAGCCTTCCCACACGCACACACACACACACTCACACGGCCGCCCTGGCTCCAATTATCTTCAAACACTTCTCTGGCACACGACCTTCGCAACATCCCCTCCTGATTGCACACAAATGTTATCCCAACCAAATTAGATTAATTAAAAATATTTGCAAAGCCACAAGAATGTTAAGCCCATAATTTAGGCCTGGGGTGAAATATATGTGAGTTGCATGCACTCCAATGCACTCCAACGCAAACTCTGGGAACACACACACGTATAGAGGAACAGATTCGCACATTGCAATTGTTTTTCCTCCCACCGTTTATCAGAGGATGCAGGCATGTCGTGAGGCTGGAGGCTGTGCGAGAGCAGCTTTGATTTAAGTGTATGCTGCTAAATTTATCAACATGGATATTTAGACCATGGGCTGTTTAGATCATCGGCAGTGTTTATATTCACATGAAACAGCTACAACTGGTGGATCAAGCACCAAAGCGGCGTTCTTTAATAATTCAGCACAGGCACTTTACCTCAAGGAGTCATTCAGGATGAAATGGTTCCTTGTATTTGGGATGAAAACATCATTGAAAATAAGAATGATGGAGTCATTAATCTTTCTGTCGTTCTCTCTCCCTCGTTCCTTCCTCTGCAGGTGACTACTGGCAGAGTCTGAAGGATTCGGCTGCCACGGTGGATCTGTCCTACACGCAGGCCCAGAGACGGAGGCTGAGACGAGACTCGGACAGTGAGACCGTCAGCGCTCTGGCCTCGCTTTCCATGGGCGTCCTCGCCTCAGATAGGTTAGTGTGACGTTTGAACAACACTCTCATGTTTGCTACTTTGCCAATGAGGCTTTTAGAAATGATCGGTTTGTTGTATTGATGAATAATTTTTGATGTGCGGTGCGTCGTTATTCTTATCTTTCTCTCTTTTCCTCTCAAAACAAGGAATCGACTTGGAAAACTGCGTGAAAAGTGATCCTTTGTCGAGAAAAACTCCATGACAAATACCTTCAACTCTAACACACATGCACACACACTGAGGTATGCAACTGGACCATCACTGGAAGCAGATGTCCTCCGAAGTACAGCTGCTGCAGTGCAGTGCAGCGCCTTGCAAAAACACACACACCTCCACCTGCTTTACTACTGGCTGCAGTCTGACCATGTCCAGGTGAACGACCGCGTTCACCTGGACACACCAAGGAGACAAAACATTCTCACGTTGCCTCGCCAGGCTTTTGCTGTGCAACCACTTACAGTCAACACATGATAACTAAAGCCAGACTGATTAAGGGAGCTTTGTGATTTGGTCAGAAGACGCTTGACAAAGCACAGTCGTGTTACTTTAAATATTCACCTTGGTAATGATTCCCCTTGGACCTGTCTTTCCCACAGGACACGGCTGCGAAGGAGAGCAGACGTATCCTCTGCACCTAAAACACGTCCCACTGTGATGATGTCATTTGTCTATATGTGACTTAGATACGATGGAGGAAAGGTCAGCGTAGTTGTTTTGCACTGTACGTTCTGTATTGTGAAGTGGTGGGAGCTTCACGTGTAAACTGGAAGAGACACAGCCACGTCGGCCATGATGACAGTCTCATTTTTTTGCTCATTTTTTTTAATCCTTAGTCAGATATACTTTGCGTTGAGCTACGGCACACATTTTTGTGGATGTCAGCACAAGATTTAAAGACTACAGCCTTTTTAAAAGAATTCAGCGAGAGTGAAGCTGCAGTAAAGCCTGAGATACATGTGGTTCATATTGTTTTGTATGAGCAAAGGTTTTCTCTTCGCCTCTCATGCACATCCATGCAGTAAAACTTCAGACCGCCGTTGTTGCTGTTATCAAGAGTAACGGACAAAAGGCAGCGCGGTCTGAAGGGCATCTCATTTGTGGCGTTACACACAACAAAGAGCTAATATCTGTAATCACTGGAGTATCAATATCAGGGGAGAGATTAATCCGTCTGATATTTACACAGCAATGGTGCCTTGTACAGTCATGTGACCACTCAGAAACGATTGTATGTGTGAAAATGCAGATCCGTGAATCCCAGTTTTAGCTGAGGCTTGGATCCAGACCGTGAGGACGCTCTGCTTTGTCTTTGGCCTTCTGTGTCGGTTTATGACAATCACAAAGTGCACTTATAATGCCCTCAGGAAGGGAGGGTCCCACAAATGACCCGCGTCTTAAAACCTTAACTTGGATGATTCTTACTTAGTGGACCAGTGTTTCTACCTGTGGACAAGCATTCCTGCTGTATTTTGTAAATGTACTCTGAACTTTGATTTCTTTCATGTTAAGGACAAGTGAGCTGTCCCGTGTTCATTATTGATGTAGCTTTGTTGTGTTTACTGTCGGGGGACGCTTTGCTCCTTGGACCAAACAATGACATTTTAGTTCGCAGTTAACATGGAGTAATAATACTGAGATATTTGAATAGCCACACAGTGCAATTGGACACAGGTTAAATGTAACCGAAGTTTATCAGAACAATGTGCTGTCCGTGGACTGGCATGGCTTAAATAACTTCAAAGACTTTGAAGAATTTGTGAATGTTGCTTTTTTTCTATCCAAACAGTTGAGCAGTACCAAAAGCACAGGATGGATATATAAACAACCTCTCTTTTTTTCTTCTTTTTTTTTTTTAAAACCCATACGTGATTTATATTTATATATTCCTTTTGAGTGTCTTTGAAGTGCTCTTTGCCAGATGGTGCTATAGATTATTTTTATGTTTTATTTCTTTCTTGCTTTTCGTTGTGTTGCGTACGCAACCAAAAAAATCATTGTTATCTTAATGGAAATGTGAAAAACAAACCATTGGAGTATTTTTGGCTCCATATTGTAAAGTTTGGCAGTGGAGTGTATGGAGTGTAGCTGCACGTTCATAATTCTCTGTTTGTTATATGACAACATTAATGACAACGACCTGACATATCTTATGCCTTAATTAATACAAATGTCTTATTTTTGTGTTTGTCCTCTAAAATGAATCCTGTGCTCACCTAGAGACCAAATTCTTAGCCTACGTGCCTTAAAGCATCGTGCTGACCAACCTGAGTGAAGGAAGCTCTTACGAACTGGATCTTAATGAAACGTGCAGAAAAACTCCTGTACAGTGTAAATAACAACTTTGTTTTATTTGGTTTCTGTCTTTGCCTTTTGTCTTTTCTACTTTCTTTATTTCCAAATTCCAAATTTTCCTTAATAAACGTCACTTATATTCATTCACTTCTCACTCAAATGATGCACTGATAACGGTTCAGTTAGTTATTATTTGTTGATATTGTAAAGAAAGTGGACAGACAGAAATTACAAGTGCCGGGGTGGGGCGGTTATAAACTAATAGAAACAAGGGTTACATAGGAGACAAAAAGAGAGACAATAACTTCAAAAAAAAACAAACCTAAAAACATCCAAAACATTTCTATGTACATTTGACTTTTATAACCAAGGATTATGCTTTATGTTGTTATAGAAACTAACTCGGTAATGATGGAACTTCTGGATTGATCTTGGTGTCTGCTGAAAATGAGCTCAAACTGTTGGTACTGTAACAATCAGCGCGACCTTAACTAGACGACAGTGTCAGTTGCATATTTGTAGCACTATCAGGCACCCGGCTATAATTCGATAAACATAGGTCCTATGTGAAAAATTTCTGACCACCAGATCCAGATCCAAACCAAATGTCTTCCATTGAAAAGGACTCTTGAGACACACGCAGGCCTGATTTTTTTTTTTTTTAACATCAAGGATGATGTATAAGTTTTATAGGGATTAATGAAAATATAATAAGCAAAGCCCTGAGATCCACTTCAAAACCAAATCATTTCCTCCTCTAAGACATGCGTTTTTGCGAATTTTCATAAAAAAGAAAAAAAAGAATCTCTCAATAACACACAAACAAAAGCGTGAAGCAAAAGCTCAGATAAGAAAACAAAAAAGATCTGACTCACATCATCTATTATTGTTTTGGAGAAAGATCACCATGGCTGCTTTCATGAATTACCGTGGAATGCAAACATGCAGGATTTATGGTATTATTTTGGAAAATATGACTCTCGCATGCACCATCCAGAAATACATTTTATTGTCCACAGGAGCTAATGTGATAAACTTGAAAAGCATTATCACAAGCAGATGCAACAATACAAAAGAGACACGATCAACCAGCACTTAAACTACTAATGATTACAAATGAAACCTTAAAGCTGTGGCACCTCACCGTGGTTTTACTCGTTTTCTGTTGTCACAGCGTAAAGGTGGCAAAGATAAAGATGCGAGAAATCGACAAACATTTTTCAGATTTTCATCCTGTCAAAATTACAGATTTCTACCGAACTGACAAACAGCAAAACTGGTGAGAAAAGTAGAACACCTGTCAAACATCACAGGAAAGTGAAAGTGAACAGAAGTGGAATGCTGTTATTAGTGGTTTATGACTTGCATAAACATTTCACCCATGGACATTTTTCATGATGTAATGCATATGCAGAGTTTACAAGTTTAACAGTGTGCATACAACAAATAAACAACAAAATCACGTTCAAATCTCAAAATACACAGAAAGGCTGTGCAGTTACTTCAGCACTAAAGTAGAAATTTGGCATTAAAATTTCTTAACTCTTCCCCTCCCACACGACGGGGACTTTGAGAGCCAGAGCGATTAGCTTATTAGCATTTTAGCTGTAAACATTCATTGGCTGTGATGCCCTCTAACCATCTTTGTGCCATTATCATTAGTCATTTTAATGTTCATCTGGCAGTCAGTCGGCCTGTGTGAACAGAGTCATCACTCCAAACAGCAGACGTTTTCTCTGGTTGATTTTTTTTTTTTTTTTATCCGTCTCAGCGTTCACAATGATCTGAACTCCGCTGCCACAGTGCTGAGCGTTTCAGAAGCACAGCGAATACTGCAAGAGTCCAGCTGCA
>OMNV01006293.1:1562-9062 GCA_900303265.1 Brotula barbata
TCCTTCACGTATTCCAGCGGCGAGGAGTACCACGGCGAATGGAAAGAAGGTTAAGTCCAATCTGCTGTGTCAGTCATCCCATGTTGGCATGCACACCTCCTGGTTATTGGTTAAAACGGGCGCGAGGTGGAGCTCATGTAAACACCGTAGACATGGATCCATGCGTAACGTGTGTTTATCCATCTTCATCATAAAGCGCATGCCTCCACTTAGGCTCCACCCCTTGGGGAGTACGCGACCAGGGTAAAATGTGTTAGCAGTATACTTTTGAAATAATGCAAATAAATGCCTGAGGTACTCATGTATCATCAACCAAGTAAGAATGGATTGAAGCAGCGTTTCTACTGTCCAAAAGAAAGGACTTTTGAAAATCTGTTCTGATCTGTAAAGATCCAGAAGTTATGAAACGTCCCAAAAGTTTTGGAACAGTCCAAGTTTTAACCAGGAGCCTGAGAGGATGAAAACAGTGACGGTAGTTTTACTTCCTGCGAAGCTGTATCACCCAGGCGTTTACTGAAAAATATAGATTACGGTGTAAAACGTTGGATGTTTCTTTACCAAAGCTGCGGTAGACTTCGCCAGACATTATCGGTCATTACGAGTGGCTGCCAATGTGTTTACAGGCGTCATTTGTTATATTTGTAGAAATCATCTCAACCAACGCTCTGAAAAATGAAATTATTTTAAAAAAAAAACCCAAGTACCTGTGCCTGTAGTAATCCTGAAATAAACCCAGACAATCATTAGATTTGGACCGAGTGACATGAAAAAACAGGACTCACTGGAGTTAGCATTAGCCAGCCAGCTAACGTGAATGAATGAACGTGTTGAGGAGGATTGTAGAGACAAACACTGAAGCGACCACTCGTCCAAAAATCTTTGTTTTCGCGTGCCCGTCCTAACTGTTTGACAGTTTACAAACCAGATACCTCGAGTAGAATTTCAGCCGGCGTACCAGTAAAACCAGCGTTTCCCGCTTCTTTTATTCTTTCCGCTGAACTCGTTCCGGCGGCCCTGCTGTGCGTTATGATCGGATGAATGTGGGCCGCCTGGACCCACGGTGCACATATTTTTTTCTGTAAAACGTGTAGGCTCTGCTGCACGGGCTGTTTGGAGAAATTTGATGGATGCTGTAGGTTAATTTTGGAGCTATAAAAAGATGGCCTATTTTGTTTCAGTTGTTTAAGAAGTGGCTGGAGTGGAGCTGGAGAGTCTAATTCACTGGCTGTTTGCTGGTCTCATCAACACTCGTTTAGAACAACTCCAGTTATACTCACAGTCAGACAGGGAACACATTTGTCTCCATTGTCACGTAAACATCGAGGTTAGATTAAAATCCCCATTTAAATACAGTTTGTATTCTGGATCTGTCCAGGTTCCATCATACCTGCAGGAGAAAATTTGAATTTTTGGATGAAACAAAGATCCATCCTAAGATGAAGCGGAGGAAAAACTCAGCTGTTCCTTCAGTGATTCGTTCTCTGTAATAACTTGTTTGCCAATGATCCGATGACATTTTAGACGTCTCCCCTGACGATTGCTTGACCGTTAGGACGGCTCAATCTGTGGATACAAATCTTGATAAATGGGATATTAATAAAAACCGTGGACCGCAGACTCACTCAGAAAAGACACACGTCCGTCCACGATCACCCGTCCCACGACAAACCAAATTTGAATTAATGTAGCCACGTCCACATCCGACGAAAAGGATTTGTTCGTTTGTGGGGACTTCAATATTGACCTAATAAATCCAAAGAAACACAGAATGACAGACGACTTCATCAACGCCGCGTACCGTATGAGCTCACACCCAAAGATCACCAGAGCCAGCAGAATGACATCACACCGCGCCGCTGCTACAAGAGAACATGCTCACAAACATCACGGGGGAACCACACGGTGAGCGGGCGGCTGGTGGACCCGTTTTAGTACCTTATGACAATAATTACAGAAAGGTCTAGGATGGAAGAACACAAGATTAAGAACAGAGGAATCCATAAATTAGCTAACAAAACGCTGTAAAATAGTCCATGAAGAAGAAGACGTAGACGAAGCAGGTGAAACATTCCTAAAAATATTCAAATCACCGCGTGACAATACAGTACAGTAGAAAACTAAAGTATACAGAGAGTCCACGATAAGTCAGGGGTAAGAAGATGTCTGCAAAACGAAAAATACACTGTACAGACAATTCAGGAAGTATAGAGGAGGAATATATAAAATACAAAAATGAGTTACCCAGAGTATTTTATGAAGACCATAAACGATACGGAGGACGAGGTGGATGGTTTTATTAAATTCTTTATAAGTGTGGGAGCAAAATTGGCCCAAAAAAATCAATGATACATAGAAGAGATAGGAGAGACGTCGGCGATCATGAGGATAGAAATTCAAATTCAATTTTTCTCAGAGCAGCAGACGTAAAGGAAATCGTGGACACGGCGAACAAATTTAAGAAGAAAAAAAAAAATCTGCTGACTGGAATAGAATTGATTCGACTAATTAAGGAAGTCGTCAAAGGAATTACCAAACCGCTGTAACTCGCCTTTATAAACTGATAATAGCCCGATATGAAACCTTTTTACAAAATACAGGCCTGTTCCTTTACTTCCTCTGTCCTCTAAGATACTGAAACTCTTTGCTGAAAGACAAATGATGTCATCGCGAGGCACAAATTACTAACAGCCAGTGTGGTTTTAGAACAAACAGATCAAGATCAATATGGTTGACACCCATCAAAGTAATTGAGGAAATTACAACCCGTAGAGACAAAAGTGGGAGTATTTGTAGACCGAAAAAATACTTCTTGTCACAGATTACTTTTATGAATTGGAAAGGTATTGGAGGAGCGGTGTTGAATTGGTTGGGAAGCTTTTTAAGAAAGTCGTAAAAATCAGTGAGCATAAATCAACGTGCCTGGATATTAGCTGTGGGGTACCTCAGGGATCAGTGTTAGGACCCAAACTGTTCATCGTGTACATCTGAGGAGTGTCAAAAACTTTGAAATGAGTTATATTTGGGGATGAGGTGATATGTAGCATATCTAACAGGGTCATCCCTTTCTCACGGCACGGGTACAAAAACACCAGAACCTCGACAGGGTGGAAGCAGCTGAGGCGCAATGTTCCTAAAAAGATGCGAATGCGAAATGTGAACATTCATCACTTCCAAAATTTTTACGTTTTGTTTATGCTCTACAGCGTATTTCCCAAAAAATATGATGAACTACAAATAATCAAATCTGTGAATTCTAAACCCCTGAATGGTAAGGGACACCTGTGTATAAATACTGTATATATTCAGTATTATCCATCACCTATAGCTCTTATAGATCTTAAACCAGGTTTCCGGTCTATCTGAACCATAGAAACAGAACACTCTGTCACTCTCTTATTCACACCTATGGTTGATTTAGATGTACCTAAATAGCTTGTCTTGCATTCCTTTTTTTAAATAACCGACTGTGGGGGATCTCACCAGCAGACCCTTACACTGATATATAATGTTAAAAAACGGTAGCAGTGTGTCCTTTATCCACTGAAGAAATCAAATCCACGGTTCGAAGGCAGCAGTTTAAAAGCCCTTACCAAAGAAATCCAACCGAGAGAGGGACGCACTGACCGGTCGTAGGATGATATCTCACCCTCCGTTCATCAATAAGATACTTGAAAAAATAGTTTCGGCTCCTCTCTGAAAGAGATCAAATCCAGGAGGACTTCCAGAAAATAAAAACCACAGCATTGAAACTCAAAACTAAACTCTGATGGAAACAAAGTCTCAACACGCACTGTTTGACATGACCGACCGTGATGTCCTAATCAATGGGCCTGATTGGTTTGTGAAACTGATTTAAAAAACGAACATCAAAGGGAGAAAGTCTAACCTCAGTCTGAGAACCATGACAACTACTGTGGGGTTCCTCAAGGCAGCCGTCTTGGTCCCCTAATGTTCTCACGACACGTGCTGCCGCTTGGCATCGTCATTAAAGAGCACGGTGCATGTTTCCATGGTTACGCCGATGTACATCTCTGCTGAAGCTAACGACGCTGCAGCTGTAAACTCCATCACTGTTTGTCTCGCGGTCATAAATAAATGGATGAGCAATAATTTCCCACGAGGACAAAACTGAAGTACCAAGTCGGCCCAAAAAAACAAAAAGAGAAACGCTGTGGAATCACCTCAGGGGGATCAACTCCCCCGGATTAAACCCGATCTTACAAATCATCTCGGTGTGAATTTTAGATTCGGATTTAAGTCCCACGTCAACAAAGTGGTGAAAAGCAGCTAATGAACAGCCGTTTATACATCAAAGAGACGCTGAAAACCCGATTCAAGCCGGCCCGATCGCTGTAATGCATCTTTTACGGGCCTCCAGAGAAAAGAACCACCGAGAGACGTCAGCTCCTCCAAAACGCCGTAGCTGGGCCCTTAACCAGTCTGAGCTGGTCTGCACTGACTTCCTGTGGCGTTTAGAATGGACTTTAAGCTCCTCCTCCTTACATTCAAAGCCCTTCATGCGCTGGGACCGAGCTACACGGCTAACTTAACTGTCAGGAAGGCCCCAAAGATACGGAAGGAACCGCGTAGAACACTTTGAACTGCACGTCATCGAAGATGTTTGTACTTGATTTTATTCCTTATATGTTCTCCGTCTGGATTCTGTCCTGTTTTATTCGATGTATTTTTACTTGAATTTCATCTTCATTTCATTTTATTTTCATTTTCATTTGCTCTAAAGCACTTTGAGTTCCACTTCCTGTGTGAAAGGCGTTATACAAATAAAGTTATTATTTGCTGGCCCCCCATCAGAGGGTTTTGTTTTTTTGTTTTTTTGTTTTTCCGTCCCCCAGGTCTCCGTCACGGCTTGGGTCAGCTGACCTTCAGTGATGGGACGTGCTACACGGGACAGTTTGAGAACGGTCTGTTCAATGGCTGGGGGCTGCTGGTCTTCTCTGATGGATCCAGGTCTGTGCCTCCTCCCTCCTCTTCTCTCGTCCGGAGTTTTCTCAGATCCAACTAAATTCATGAAATCGTCAATATTTTTTTTTTCATATCAGATGTTTCCTGGACATACTGTATGTGTTCAGAGAGTGATGCCTCCACGGGATGGGAGACAGTGGGATGAAGTGTGAGCGTTCGCTCCATTTATTCCTTGTCGTCGCTCCAACAGCCCCAAAACCCACACAGGCTCACCAATCTATCACGTTTAAAATGTCCACTTTCATTGTTCCAGTCTGGGAATCCTAATCACAGACTGAGATTTATCAAGCGTCGTTCATTTCTCCATCCGTGTCATTTGTAGATCTGTCCTGACGACAGCCCGAGTGCAGCACGTGTGTATTTTGTGCGTCGTGTGTGTTTTTTTTTGGTGCAGGTACGAAGGTGAGTTTGTCCAGGGGAAGTTCCAAGGCGCTGGCGTCTTTACTCGCTTCGACGGGATGAAGTTTGAGGGCGACTTTAAGAACGGGTGCGTGGAGGGACACGGTAAGAGTCCATTCATGAAGACATAACTAATCTGTAAGACACCTTTCCGTAATGTCTCATCTGAATTTGAAGATGTTCACTGACTGTCAGGCTTGATTGACATCGACCCCATCTAAGGTGACAGTCCTGCACTTTTCTTGTAAAAAAAATAAATAAATCTAAAGTGAACGTGTTTGTTCGTTCCATCTCTCAACACGTTTTTTATCTTTTTGACTGATGTCTGGTTTCTATTTTTTGCTGACCTGACATTTTTGGCCAAACGCTGCCGGCTGTCCAGGGTCACATGACGAGGCCGGTCGCTTTTTGTGACGTGCTGCGGTCGGCCGTACCCCGTTTGGGGTTCCTACGCTCGCTTCCGCCTCCGTTTGGAGACTCATGGGTTTAAAGTTTACAGCGTGTAAGACTTCAGTGAATGAATAACTGAAAGTGTCCTCATTATTCTGCTGTTGTATGTTTGCGTTCAGCGCTCCGACTGATGTCGGTGGTAACATTTGCTTTACGGGAGCGTCTCCCCGTTTCCATGGTGACCTTTTAATATTGTCTGTCTGTGTCTGGACTATCAGCAGCACTAATACGGAGTCATGCTTTTTCATTCCTCTCCCTCTCCTCCCCGGGTATGTGTCTGAGACGTCTCTCTGTTTGTCCTCTCGTCCTTTGGCTCTTTGTTTCGTCCCCTCCTGTTGGACACTGAACGTCTTTGACGGCGTTTAACTCGACGTAACCGTGAAACGCCGTCATTTGTTTGCGTTCACGCCCGTGTTGGGGGCGATCGACGCTTTTTATTTGAAGGTTGACGAGCGAGGAGCGACGTGTTGCCGTGACAACCGGCAGCTTCTTCCTTATAAAAATGCCTTCATCTTATCGCGTCTCTGTTGACGCGATAAGCCGCAGTCCGGCCGGACGTCCCGCTGAATGGCCGTCCTCCTCTTCACGTCCTTCATGCAGCTCCGAGTTAACGGTTAACCACGGCCAGTGACAGATAAGGACTGATGAAGATGATGAAACGCTGTCCTGCAGATAGGTCTTAGCCTCTTGGAGTTGCGGTCTGTGATTTCCACCATGTGAGTGGGGTTTTCCATTTCAAGCGGCAGCGGCAGCAGCAGCAGCGCGTGTCCGATGTGAGTGCGTTATTGTGCTCGTCCTCTGGTGAATTCTGCCCGCCAGCTTTTCCTGACCACTTAAAACACGCTGCCACAAAGATTTACGCTGCGAGACTAAAGCCGGACGTACTATCAGAGCTTCATGTGGTGAACTTTATGAATCCTTATTGATGACTGTTCCTGTTCCTGATTTCAGGCCGATTGTTGTCCAGTGGATTCGTGGATCGGACCCCTCGGCCTTGACGTCACTTTTAAGGACCGACACCTTCGTGCTTTTGTTTTCTCTCGTTCATAAACGTGAGCGTCCGACCGACCTTCGTAACATCTCCTTTTCCCGTCGTCCCGTTTCCCTCCTTTGTGCGTCCTTGTCAGCCGTTCCGAACCACGTACGAAGACTAAGACCTGCTTTAGGAGTTGACCCGCAGCACGTGAAGACGTACAGTAACCGCTGTTTAGATACGTCGACCAGACACCTGGTGGCTCATCCCGGAACTGCTCAGTTTTGGAAAACGACGCATGAAAGACACGCACGAGGACATAACTGACAGTGCTGATGATTCGTTGTCTGCCTCCTGTTGTTGTTGTTGTTCCTCTCTCCCTCCTCCTCCTCCTCCCCTGATCTCCTCTGCTCCTGTCTCCTGTCCGTTTTATTCCCGGTTCTACATGTAACACGTTTCTGTGATTGGCTGAACTCCTGCGACGTGGCTGCAGCTGATGCGACGGCGGTGGGATCCTCCTGCTCTAATCCAGCCCGCAGCGACTGCGAACGAGCAGAGGTTTACCGTGGCCGGATGCTTTTACTTTTTTAGAGTTTTTTTGAATCTGGCCCGTAATCCTCGGTGTAGCGTTCTTTCCTCTTAACAGTCGTAGCGTAGTAACAGCGTTGTAATAACAGCCCGTCGTTCGCCCACCC
>OMNV01006294.1:1473-18645 GCA_900303265.1 Brotula barbata
ATGCACTGCCAGCGTCTGATACTCAACAAGCCGCTCTACAGATCAAAAGGTAGCAGCATTTTTTCCTGTGCTTCAAATGTGGTCTTCCTCTGTGTGTGTGTGTGTATGTGTGTGTGTGTGGGGGGGTGATATGGAGCAAAAGACAAGAGTACAGTAAATCTTGCTCCCTGTAACTGGGCCCCAAATTGTAGGAGGGCAGTGGAGCTGCAGGAAGGATGTAAGACACACACACACACACACACAGAAGCCTGAATATCTACAAAAGCCATCACTAATACTCCCAAAACCACACCTAAACAACTACAACAACAATTTACAGACGTTGTTCTCCCTTCTTCTTCTGAGATCTGTGATGTGGTTTCCTACCCGTGTGATATAACAGAAGCAAACGTGAAAAAAAGAAAAGAAAAAGTTGTGGAGGGCCTTTTAAAACCAGTTTGGATGCAATGCAGCAAGTCCACACACAAACAGTTGTAGATCCATGTGACCAGGCAACCTGACTGCTGGGTCAAGCATCTGGAGCCCAACAGCACCCAACATCCACCAGGAACAAACAGTCCACAGAATACAGAGAGGGAAGGAGGAAGAGGTGGGACGGAGACAGGGGGGGAGCGGGTGAGCTGCATGTGAATGGTCTGGACCTCCACTACAAGAAAGACAGAGGTCGGTAGTTTCCTCTGTTTGTGCCGAGAGCCTGCATTAGTGGAGACCCCCACTCGTTTTCTTTCTCTCCCTCGCTTTATCGCGCTCTCTTTTTTTCCCCCCTCGGTGGCAGTAAACTTCCTGAGGCTTAAAGAGGGAGCGATTTGGACGCAGCTGACGGACAGGAACAGTGCATGGAGTTAACGCAAACCGCCGGCCAACAATGCGCCAAATGGGCTTTTTTGTTTCCCCTCGGTGCCATCATATGCATACCTAATCCTAAACACAACAGGCCTGTTAGTAAATTAACACCTGTAATCCCACTGAACCCCCTAAATGTATGAGCACGGAATAGTCTGCAACAACCTATCAAACATTTGACATTTCCAACTTATTGTAGGAAAGACCTCTGTGATGTGTAGCAATTGGTTGTGGAAAAGACAAATTTGGGCAAAATGTTGCATGAGTAGGGAGACGGGTTGTTGAGAACAGGAAATTATTTGTTTGACAATTTCCATAATTTGAATTAGGTTATTTTATGGGGAAAACAGTGATGACAGGAAAACAAACCTAATCTAATCCAATATTAATATTTATTCACGTTTCAGGATTAGTGCAGACTGACAGTACACAGTGATTCCGTAACAACTTTCATTTTTTGTTTCTGCCGAACTTTTACAATCAACCGACGTGTTATCTTCAGATATGAGGGATTTATCAATCAGCTACGAGACAAACATGAGATAATAAAACTCTTTCATCTCCGCCCAGCATCCCGCTGTTCCAAACTTTGATCATTGCCAAAGAGCAGGCGTGCCCACATCCTCATACAAAAGCAGGAGCCGGTGAATGGGATCAACAAATCAGACCAGTGAATGGCGTAGCGATCAAATCCACCAACACCGCCACCCCTGCCCTACCCTCGCCTGACTGCCCACCAACCCGAGGACCGCTTTTCAAGCCATGGATAATTCCAACCCCACCCTTGTCTTTGTGTCTCTTACTCACCTCTTCATTATCATTAAGGGCTCGGGGAGAGGGCGGACGGGGGTGGCTACATGGGGAAGAAATGGGGCGAGAGCTGAAGAGAGAGATGGCCTGCCAGCTCTGTGGAGGAGAGCTGATGGAGAAAGGCGATTTTGGGAGAAGATGGACTCCCAAAGTTGCCAACATGGCTTCAAGGACAAATACTACAGCAAACAACAAGGGACAACAGGCAAAATCACTCCTCTATTCCACACCACTGACCTTCAAAAGTCAAATAATGGGACAAGAAAGGCTTCCTGTATAACTCATCACGAGACAGTTACGAATGAACTCATTCAATCAGAACAATTCATTAAAATCATGACAGATAAAAACTGACACCTCGTTTCGAATCAGGAGCCAATAATAGGAATTTTCTCATTCTTGAGGAACCGGTGCTGCCCGCTATGTCACAACGTAAGTAGCAAAAGATCACAATCAAGACTAGACAGGTCCTTCACAAACAAACAGTGGAAGCAATAACATGAAACTACTGCCCGTCTTAATAAATGAATAAATGGGAAAACCCAGAACAGTTCTGACTGGCAAGGCATTGAAGTCCCCGTGGATAGACTTCCTGGAATCACAAAATCCTTGGAGGAGGTGCAGCAATAATTCCATGAGAAATCACACCGCAAAAGACCTGAGTTTCATTTCAAAGTGCCCTAAATATGCAGTTTGAGCTTTAATCACAGTAAGGACAATAAGGCCGAGGAGAACATCCTGACTGTCAAAAAAACGAGAGATTAGGAAAAAGAAGGATGGGGGACACACTCGATCGCCTTTTATTAGGTTACTCATCACTCCGGGATCCGGGAGTGAACAATGCAAAGACCGAGGGGAGAGAAAGATAGAGAGAGTGAGAGAGAGAGACAGAGGTAATCTAATACCATTTGCATAGACGCGTGAGAAATCAGTCAGTTAAACAAAGACCACAGCATCTCTTGTTTCCAAAGTTTTGACTGACAGACCACTTGACACCATGAAACGGAGACATATTTGATTCTATTTTACTAGATACTGGGTTAAGTGCAGCCTGGCATTAGTGGTGGCCGATGCGGTGGGTACTCAGTGAAACGATCCCTTAATTTAAACCTCACAGTCATAAACGATTGAGTCGTAGTCGTATATCTTGTACAATATTAAAGCGCTGCCATCTGTCATTAAGTGCAAGCTTTTTAATAAACAATCAGAAGGCTCACTCCGTCTCCGAGTCAACCACAAGCTGAAGTCACGAGTGCGATCGTCTCCTCCAATGAATTAAAAAGAATAGTTCGTTTGGGCGGCACGGTGGAGCAGGGGTTGGGTCTGGGTTTGAGGCCTGCCAGTCTGGTCCTTTCTATGTGGATTTTTATGTTCTCCACTTACTCCAGTTTCTCAGACATACAAAAATGTGTGGCTTATGTGAATAACTCCTGCCATTGCCCTTGACCAAGGCAGTAGGCTAAACATCTGGAGTCCTTTGCCTCTGCATCCTTGTTAAAGTCTACAACTTGGATTATTTCTTTTGGCCTAAAACTCTGTTATACATGAATAAATCGAGCTCAATTGTCAGTTGAAAATTTAATTACACAATTACAGAAATTTGAATCAAAGACCCTTAAAATAGCTTAAAACCAACAAGTTTAGCAATTTAGAACAGAAGTCTAAATTAGTGATTTTACTCGGAGCTATAAAAGTTCTATATATTTGTTCTCACAATTGTGTTCCAAAGTCTTCAGAGAAAACCTCACTACAAATCTTACGCTGGGTGGAGGTTCATATCCTACTCCTTTAAGAAATAAATACAGAGGGGAGAGAGAGAGAGGGAGAGATAGACACAGGAAACATCTGGGAAGAATCAGGGGGTGGAGAGGAAAAGAAGACGAAAAAGAAAGAGAGGCAGAGGAGGAGGCGGAGGAGGACAGCTCAACCGCAGGTTACAAACAGGCCTGAGCTGTGCGAAGGCCTGCAAAAACCCACAAAATGAGGCATACACACACACACACACACACAGGCTCACCCAGGCTATGTATATAAAGTATACAAACATCTCCACATAGTTTACTTAGCTCAGTCCAGGCTTTAGCAGTGGTACTGAACGGAAGTTAGCAATAATATTTGCATCTTTAAATTAGAACGGCTAAAACCGCACGGAAACAAACCCAAACACGTCTGTTATTGTTAGCTATAAATCAAGTTATTCACTTTAATGTGAATGTGCGACACAAAATATTGTAATAAGGATTTACACAAAACGTTGAGATAGTTCATCTTTACGGTCTGCCTCACAGCAGACAGTAATGCTGCCTCGTACCATTCCACAACAGGCTACTGAGCGGAAGTTTGGGATGGTTTACAGTTTCCCTCGTGCAGGAACACTGATAAGATCAAGCAGGTTTAAGTGAATGCAGAGGAAGATGACTTAGGAAAATGGTTTGCTATCAAAGGCCGGACAGAGAGGACACGGGGAAAAACCACAACAAGAGGACAAAGACAACAACGGGCATGCATACATACAAACACACCTGCTTACTCCCTCCCCCAACCAGTCCTCAAAACAGTCCTATGTCAAACAAAAGTCTAACAATGACTGCATAAACCTTGGTCACACGCACGCACGCACGCACGCACACACACAAACTCTTTCGTTTTCTTTCTCCCTATTTGGCCTCCGGAGAAAGCCATGAGAACAACAAACTGGTGAGGTTCCCAGTAGAAAAGCAGCTGCAGAAAACATCTGTATGCTTCTTACTACAGCAAGGGGACAACCTCCTATTTCCACTTAGCTCATGTGTGTAACGATCGTGAATGAGTGAGGTGTGCAAGGCCTGTGAGAGTAATATAGTACACATATATGTGTTAACATATAGTGTAGGGAGGTAGTTTAACTATAACGACGACAACAGCCAACATCCTCAAACTTGGAGATGAGCTGCATGTCTACGGCAACCATTTCCATAATTAAAGCACTCATATAGCTCCTTTTTTTCTTAACGAATCCATGTGGTCCGGCCGAAACTGTTTCTTATCACCATTGTTTCCCTGAACTTCGCCATGACAGAATGATCTCCCAAATGTTCAGGGACCAAACTATGTGTAATAATTCACAAAACAAACACAGAAACCCTGCAATGTGGTTATGGAAATGAAATAAAAGATCAATTAGAGATCAATCAGATTAACTGGACAGCCTGATGCCTGAGGAGGTGGCGTAATAGTAAACATTGATGACCCCGGGCTCTAAGCTACCTCTTATGTCTAAGGAGGACGGACACGGCTGAGCAGGACTTTCATACTGGCGGTTCTACACCTCCAGTGTCAGCAGGCAAACAGGCAGCAGCAAGCTTCCAGCCCGCAGGCTCCAGCAGACAGGATAAGGCTTCTTTGTTCAAGACTCCTCCTACTCCTCAGAGAAAATGAGAAAGTATCCCCTGCCTGACAAGGACCCCACTCAGGATACACACACACACACACACACACACAGATGAACAAACACACAAGCATGTAGAATGCATGGAGAAGCATGCATGGAGAAAAAAAAAACACAACACCTGTGCATAACCGCACAATTTACATCAAAGGTACATCTGACAGAAAAATTACAAATTTCTGAAAAACCGCCTGTGAAAATTCATGCTGACACGGTATCGTTAAACACGCTGAGTGCCAACCAAAGCAACACAATCCACTAATCGGGCCTGATAACACCAAAGAAAACTTAACTTGGTTGCGTCTCCCCTCCGCCTGTCCCGCCCCCAGGCTTCGACTTGTTATGATTGGATAGCGACAGAAACCTGAGCTTCCTCCTTCCTAGCCCCACCCTTAAGTCTTAGGTGCCAGGTGTCTGTCTGTGTTCACACACCAAAAAAAAAAGAAGAAAAAAAAACTTGACTACAAGTAACTCAAAACAAACACACATTATCTTGAAAATGTACGAGTCCACATGTGTTCAACAACCATTGAGGCAGTGAATAAAAACGTTAAAAACAAAGTCGAAGGAGCAGAAAAGCTTGCCAAACACGAAGGAACAATCAGTGCGCAGTAATCAGACAAAAACCAACTACACAGGCAAGAGGCACCCAGCAAAACTAAACAGCTAGAACAGAGTCAGATAACATCTCTGGACAGCAAAACTTAGTGTGTGTGTGTGCGTTTGTGTGTGTTTAAGTACTGTCATTTGCTGTTTTTTTGTCTTGCTCCCCCCCAACCCCCTAAGAGAAAATCCATCATTTTCAAATCAAGTCTAATCACTGCACCTACAATTGTCAGATGAGTTAAATGAAGCAGAGAGTGGACGTTAAATAAAGAGGAGCTGACTTGGTGAACTGTCCTCTGCGTATTTCTATCACTATTTTTGACTCTCTCTGTACAGACAACCCGTCATTCTCCGCGTCGGTATAATAACTGTTCTCTAAACAGACCTAACAGCTCAATGGTAGAGGAAGGCTTTGCCAGCAAGTTTCGACAAGTCCTCCACTACTTACCTCTGCCAGGAAAAGAATGCCCTGAGAGATTAAAAGTAAAATAAGACGTGTAGGATGGCCCTGGGGAAAACAGGTTTACAACCTGGTGGGTGAGCTGTAACTAACAAAGCCCAGAATGTTTACAGCAAGTTAGCAAACAACTAATTAAAGTATCAAAAGTACTTTTTGGGATAATAACTGTACGGTATTTGTACCTTGTGATAACTTTCAGATTAACAAAACTATAATCTAAACCATCGCTCCACATGTCCTTAAAGACAAATATGGACCATATCTTCAGTTTCCAGTCGCTTGAATGAAGTTTTTCAAATTTAATATAGATTTTAAGATGAGCTTGAACTTTAGGAGGACACAACCAATGAGTTGGACAGTCAAGAGTCCTCTATGGAGTGTTCTGTTTGAACTTCAAATTTATTTAGAGTCAATCAATCAAAAAACAGGAAGCACTCAAACAGATTCAACTAAACGAAATTATTACTACACTTGTATTGTATTGTGCAGTTGTAAGTATTTTTCAATCTTGTGTCCATCTCAGTCTGCATACTGAAAACATCACATTTTAGAATTCATTTTGCAAAGAGTCACAAACCTGTCTTGACAGAGCTGGTGAAGTGAAAGATTTTTTTGATATAGTTGAGTAAAAAGCAGAAATTTGCAAGAATATTTATACTCCATTAAAGTATGAAGTCTCCTAAAGCATACACACATACATAATACTGTAGTGAAGTATTTTTACTTTATATCACTAAACCTTTCTGGCTGCACAAAATGGCCACTGCAGATGGACGAAAACTGGGAGCAGCGGCAAGCGACTGCAAACTGAGAATGGATATGACAATAAGTCCCATTGTAGATCTGCTGGCCCCGACAAACTAACAAAATCCAGACTGACTTGAGATGCACAATTTGCATATGAATATATTCAGAAGTTAACCACATGGCACATGACAAAATGTCTCACGCAGTGTGAAAAACCGCAGAGACAAAAGAATAAAACACCAAGTGGGTAGACGGATCCACCGGCTGGTATAAATCCCCCCCACCACTGACACGTCCATAACACCAAACGAGATGACTCTGCACAAATGTCAAGACACACAAGGTAATCCTTTGTTACGTGACCCCAGCTGCTCACATGATGAAGGGACAAAGACCCTTCCCATGCACCGTTTGAGGACGTCGATTAAACCGCCAGATGCAGGCCTGCCCACCAGGGGTGTGATCGTGTACACAACAATCAAATTGTACATATTTAGGAAAAAATACTACAAGAACCCTAAATCGGCCAAACTCAGAACTCAGCCTTATCGCCCTTACTGTTCTTCATGTATACATGTAGGGATTTTACCAAATCTTCACTTCCCTACAGCTCACTCTCACACACGCATCAACACATACGAGTACTTCTGTAGTGTAGAGACTCACCAGCTAAAAGAACTCACTCCAACCTGAGAGCCAAGAGATTAAAACTTGATCTTCTCGGAGTAGAAATGTCTCTTGAGATGGAAAAGACGTATCACATGACACTCAAACTCACCGCAGCAAATTAAACTAAACCGTTTAATCCTGACTGGCAGGTTGAAATTATTCTTTTAATGATAGGACTGAATGCGTGGGGTAAACTCACTCACCGTCTCTGGAGGCTCTGGGAAACTCTGACGCACACGGCACACATGTATGTACGAACATGCACAACATATCGAAAACGCTGCCATTAACGATGCTGTGCCCTTAATCCGTGGCTTCATGTGTACTATTTATTGTGCATCAACTCGCGTAAATCTTGCTTGACAAACAGGTGAATGCGATGGAATAAATGATGATCGCAGAATGGACACGATTAAATCCATATCAGTATTTTAAGCCACTAGCCCAACTTTTAGGTAGTGTTACGCATGCAAAACTGCACAGCTGTATGTTACACCTCCTTGAATCCTCTGTAATAAATAGCAATGGCTAGAGTCCCAAAGAGAGAGAGAGAGTGAGTGAGTGAGTGAGTGAGAGAGAGAGAGAGAGAGAGAGAGAGTGAGTGAGAGAGTGAGAGAGAGAGAGAGAAAATATTCTGGCTGCACTGCCCCTCATCCCAGCCACTCTTCACCACCAATCAGCGCTCCAGAATCTCTGGAATCTCTGGAAGTGGGAATGTGGGAACGCTGGAAATGTGAGTAATCTTTCTGTTGTGCAGTCTTGTTTCCAAGCTCCCAGAGATCGGCGGCTATAAGGAGAACGCCGCGGAGCCAGCTAAACCTGGCACGGCACGCTGGAGTCCAAACAGGGACTTCTGAAAAAAGGCTGCCTGTGCACAACTTCACCAAGCAAGGAGCCCACGTATACCTTGGTCACGGAAACACTTGCATGCACTATACATGGTGAAAGTGGCTTCTTTGGCCGCTGTCGCTTTTAGAAAGAGGGTTCATGTACGTTTGTGTGTGTGTGATAGAGCAAACAACAGAAAAAAAGCTGCTCTGTGTTTTCACTGGAAAATTAAACTAAACTTAAATGAGAGGTTTACCTGATGCACGTCGTCAGTACAACCTGTGTGTGAGTGTGCGTGTACTTACAGCTGTGCAGCAAACAGCCGGCTCATCTTCGCCACGTGCTCATTGTCGTCCATGTCGCTGTCCACCTGGTCCCCGCTCAACTTCCTCTTGGTGGGGCTGATGGGAGGGGGGCCTGTCCTGTTGCTGGAGATGGAGGAGGAAGAGGATGACGAAGATGAAGAGGAGGATGAAGATGAGGAAGAAGAGGACAGGGACAGGGACTGGAGTCTGGGGTCCCCCCTCAAAGCTGCTTCACCTGAGGAAGGTACAGGGTGAAAAAAAAGATTAGTTTACTTCAATTTTAAAGTCAAGGACTAATACCTCTTCAATAAAAATACAGTAACAATAAAAAGGGGTATCAAATTATGTATAAATGAAATATGCGGCTAAACCCTTTACAGAAATGTCCACAAATTTAGCAATAAACGAACAATAGACATTGCCCTCAGTTATTGTGCACAGATGAATATTTTATGGATTTAGTGTTGTATGATGGATGATATATATATATATATAACATTAAATCTATATTTACAATAACAGAGAGAAAAAAGTAACTACAAGACAAGACAGCTGAAAAACCAATTTGTGCTATAATAAAAATGGAACATTCACCATGCTTCAAGCAAAAACAAAAGCAGATGTGACAGCTGTGTTGTTGCTGTACACTCATGTGCTTCACAGTTCCACCAGGTTGTCCACCCATAAATGTGAATCATGGTCATTAGCTGAGATGAAGGTAATTTCAAGATTAGTGCAACAATATTTATTGCCACTTTAAACAAAGTTAACCACAAAACGCCTTCATGACAGTGCTTTACTGTACGAGCTGTGCTTCTGCTCAAATTTGGGATTTTGTTGACTTGCACAGTTTGCTGAGGGCTACAAACCTCTGGCATAAGCAAAGTATCTGGTTGGGAATGTTTTGGAGGACATAGTTGTGGATGGGTCCTGCATAAGTGTGTGTGTATCTTTCCCTCTCTCGCTCTCGCTCTCTTTTTCTCCAGAGGGCCTACAGATTAGTCAGTGTGTGGGAGTAACAGAGAGAAAGAGAATCAGGAAAACTACCACTGGCTCTGCCTCAGATCGGGGACTTTCCACTGCTTCAGCCTTGTGCGTCTGTCTGAGTTTTCCCAAACAAAACACAACACATAGAATAAAGCCCCGATTCCTCCTCACGGCTCCATAACTACGGACAAAAACCAGCATAAAAACACTAACAACTCAAGACTCCCACCAATCGTCATCCAACACTAACCGCTGTAATCTCAGCCATATTAAACCACGACTGCACTTATTCCACTTTTAATTGCCAACAGTCAAGAAAGGCTGTCAAAAATAAAAGGTACAACCGTAACAAATCCACAGGACCCATACAGCACATGTTAATTTGTTACAGCATGCAGCTTGAATACAATTAAACATTAAAGAGAAACAGTACAAAAATACTCAGATGAAGTAGCAACACACTTACACCAGTAGTAGCTTTGAAATGTACCAAAATTTGTGTTTTAATTCACCAATGTCCTCCACGTATGTTTAGTTTTAGCATGGCCTCTCTCTCTCTCTGTGGCATGTCCCTGCTCACCCCACACTGCACCATGGCAACAAGGATGACATCATTGTTTTTGGCAGGACAGAGGGGTGGCAATAAAAGAAGAGAGACTATGACATCAGGCTGTCCAATCAGGATCCAGGACACATAATAGCTTATCAGGAGCGAAGCACTCAACAAGGGGAGTATCTGTGAGTGTTTCCTCTGCAAACACATGAGATATTTCACTGTGTGGAGTCAGATAGTGTTGGCTCAAGTCCCAAATAGGGCTGGATATCAACACTGATCCTTTGATTTGATTCAACTCTGATTCACAAAGACCCAATTTGATTTGGCCCAATTCAATAGTTAAATTCCAGAGGATTTAGAGTTACGCACGTATTATTGTAGCTGCGAACGCTTTTGCAGTTCAGGAAGAATGAGAAACCATTCCAACATACAAGTTAAAAAAAATAAGACAATATGGAAATTAAACATTAGTGCACATTCTTAACGTTCACCTGAAGGAATGTGATGGGATTTGATTCATTACAGGACAATACTGCTGTCCAAGATCAGTTGCTGCTGAGCCACACTTCACATAGACCGACTCAACACGCTTTTTAACAGTGACAAAAAATTGTAGGTCTCACACGTCTCCGTGGTCATAAGTTTTAGTTGCACTGGGTAAGGGCGTATATCCCTTCGGATAAAACAGCAAATGGACTCAGAGGTCAAAGCTGCCAACTACCACGGAGTATGCTGCCACTTGTTTTGGTTTTTGGTGCAGGCTTGCCAACATCGACAGCATCTCGTCAAAAGGTTCCTCAAGCCACAGAATTTTACATTTTACTGCATTAATCACTCGTGTCCCTTTAGTTACAGAAAGCAAAAATAAGTCCAAACGCGTTGAACCACCATGCTGGTCAAACAGACTTGTCAAACAAGCCCTGCTACATCATATACCTGCGGTCAAAATGTGAGCGTGAATTAATTCAAATGATATAATTTTGTGAGTTAATTACCGGAGCTATCCAATTGAAAATCAGGATGAAACGGGAAATCACATGACAAATATTACTGTGATTCTGGAGTGTTGACATTATATCTGAAGATGAGTTATACCTGTATTTGGACAGCAGAACAATAACAGCCAAAAAGGTCAATAAAATTTATTGGAGGGCCAGAAATAACCTCCTTTTGCACGACCCTTAAATCACCAGGCAGGCTTGATTTAAGCAGGCAATTTCATTTAATCACAACCTGACCTGCTGCCAGTTAAAACCTGCACAGTTTGAAATAAAAATTTAAAGAGGAAAACAGCTCACATCATCACCAACAACACATGCTGCACTACGCACAGAAAATACAACTCAGCATCGTACAAGCACATCGACTAGATGCTCCTTCAGTCCATATAAATGTTTTTGGTTTTTACTTCAAACCAGTAGGCTGCTGCAGAGATAAAAATCCTCTGCGCCCCCCACCCCCTTCCCCTTTCCTCTCTCTCAGTTCATTAAGTCCACATGATCAAAGCGTATTTCTCTTGACACAACTTCAAACAATTTGGAATCGGTTTGAGATCAAATTACAAACGGGGGCGAAACATCTCCATTTCCCTCTTTCGTTCTCCTTCCTCTCTCTTCTCCTCAGTCTCCTAGAGATGGGCCCAAACATGTCCTCATATATGCAAAGCTGATATAGTGCAGACATTTGGTACAGTTTCTCGATAACCTGCACTTGGCCTGCAAGATGTTTCTCTTTTGACTATTTAAAGAATAGAAAACCACTATGAAGTTGATGAAAAAAAACCAACTACAAAATGCTAGACCGTTTTCATAGATACAGTTAAATAAATGCGAATAAATAGAAAAATGTTCTCTCCATTTGAGATATGCATTAAACAGGATGTTAGATTGGTTTGATCTCTGGCAGAGTGAGGAAAGGAGAGTCAGAAACACAAACAAAGGGTTGCCAAAAGTAAAAAAAAAAAAAAAGGTTTTCAACCTTGTTTATTTTCTCCTGTTCAGCAACAAAAAGGAACAGTCAGCACTGCCGGACCCCCGCACTACAGAGTTTACAACTGATAACAACTAAACAGAGAAAAGGAGGAGAAAAAGGAGAAAATGATAAGAGAGGATGAACTGAAACTACAGTCTGACACTGGATAAACACAAGAGTATCGGAGTGAATAGGCTATTTGCAGTTGGTGATGAACATGTTAGTCAACCTATTTCATTGAAAAGCATCCCAGAAGTCAACTTTTAAGTAAACAAAATTTTAATATGACTGCTACCGCTTTACACAAATACTGTGTGACTAATGCTACATGTGAGGGACATTGTTCGTTTGACTGATATCCAATAATGCAACCTTACATCCATCTCTTAAAGGTCTTCAGTCAATACTGGGTTTGCTTTTCGGAGGCGAACACCAATCAAAGGATCAAACAATCAACTTTTCTTTCAATATTTGACATTGCCAGAAACAATTAACAAGCTGGCTTTTTGCCAATAATTCTATTCACTCCTGTTTTGCAAGAAGTGATTTAATTTAGTGTTTTGAATTACGTAAGAACCACTAGGGTCACAAAATGAACCAAATGACCAGTGGTGTGTCAGTGGTCGCTTATCAATTTATCAATACAAAAATCATCAATATCCATTTTCCTTCACTTTTCTCTCTGTGGCATTTAACATTCTTCCACATAATAACCTGATTACAAACCTAAATGATGTATTTTTTGAAGGAATCTTGTACTATAGTTTCTTCCACATGTGTATGTACACTTAACATCTGTCCTGATGTGCAGGTGCAGCAATGGAAGAGTTTCAGAGATCTCTCTGGATGCTGCGTTACCAGCATGAATGATCGTGTGTGACAACAAGTGTCAATATGCCTGCTCACATGCATTTGCCCAAGGAAACAATAACAGTTCAACGTGCTCACACTATCACAAAGCACCTCCAGCCCATTCTTGACTCGACGTGTTCAAACACGACTGCTTTCCTCTCTTTTTACAGATTGTGCCTTTTCCCTGCTCTTTTATCTTCTTTGTTCTTATCGTGGGGTAAATGGGCGTCAGAGTTTAGCTCAGTCAGCAGTGAAAAAACCCCCCACACAAATAGAACATCTAATCTTGTGGAAATGTGCTTCCAGATAGAAACAAACAATTGAGTTGCAATAATTGTGTCAAAGAAACACAAAACGCACACAAAATAAACATGCACAAATGACACTAAAAAAAGCCTTTTTTCTCAACTGAACAGAAAGATGCAGATTTGAGGTGAAACCAAACAGCTGGTTCTGATTGGCTTTAATTTCTGGCTGCAGAGGTAAAAGTGAGCTCAGATAGTTTTATCAGCTTAAGCCTCACTTCACAGGAGGCAACTGAGCAACATATAGGAAGAATTTCACAAAACCTGAGAGGTTACAGATAAAAAAAGCAGGAATCCAACCTGCAATTTACACAGACTTTTACAACAGCATATGCAAATAAAATGGTAAACAAGACGCTCGAGTGGCGAGAGCCCACACATAATTTCACTCGAACCAGGAAAATAGAGAACAGCCCACGCTTCTGACACCTAGATTATCTTCACTGGAAGTCAAACTCAAAGTGGTGAAGTCATACTGATACCCGTTCCATAAAACGGTCCTGAGCATCTGCAAAAAGTCTTCAGCAGTTCAGTCTTAATATCGTACAAGCGACATGACAAGGCCATTACATGCAGTCATCAGAGAGAAGCTACTAACTGCGGGAAACGGGATAGGCAGAGAAGGAGACGGCCAATGACTTTCTCAGGAAAAAACAAAACAAAAACAAACCTTTTTTCTTCTGTAACACCTTTACCGTTCATTGCTTGACTACAAGCGCCCATTCCATTGACTGACTATCCTAAAATTCTTCTACCATGCTCAGCTGTATTCCTCTGAAAACAGAATCAGATGTGGTTTGTGTCAAAAAGGTAAAATCCAGAAAACTACAAGTACACTTCACATGTACTTAACAACGTACTACTTTTTTTCTATGCTGGAGCTGACTGTACATGCTGATGGAGGATCCAGGGGCAGGACAGAGGAAGGAACTTGTACTTAGCCCCCAGAAACACGATCATATTACAACTAGTGACATAGGAATGGAGAGGAGACCAAAGTCAGCCACCTTGCTAACATATGGAAGTCCCTGCTCTGTGCATTTGTGACATAACATGAAATCCAATGGTGCTGATGCCAGAAATAACTTGTAGTCCAGAGATTTATTATGATTTTTAATTTAATATAATCAACTTATCTGTAAGCTAAGATTTTAGGTAAAAAAAATATCCCTGAAGTGATGATTTGAGTCATTCAGCCTTGAAGAGTTACAGATCTGACGGTCACAGATGCCTTACAAACTCTAATTCAGTCTTTGATCTCAACGATTAAGGACATTATATGTATCAACAACATGACAGAAAACAGCTTAGACAAACACCGAGACAAATAAACCAATGAAACTCACCCAAACAAGGCACATAACACATTTTCCAAGATTTTCGGTCGCATATTAGTGTCAAATCGTGCGAATGTTCGACACGGCTTGCTAGCTTGAGGTAAACTCCGTGTCAACAAAGTACCGACTAAAAGTTTTTCGAACCACCTGAAAACAGCGTTTACCTTCGTAGCAGAGAATGCCGATGTTGTTGTTCATTTTGTCCAGGTACTGGTAGTTCAACAGGTCCATTTTCGTGAGTAGCATTTATCGTGTTTTTAAAAAACAGCTTTTTCTCCGCTCAACAACCAACGGTCAAAAAGCCAAAGGCCCAGCCTCCAACTTTAGTTTTGAAGAGTAAAAAAAACCCGCACGGAGAAGTCAAACTGATTCCTTTTCGGTTATTCCACTGACTGTAGGACACTTTTTAAAGACGGATAAAAGTGTGTAGTTGGGGAAAAAACCGAGAGAAGAGTATCGTCAGTTGTCCTCACAGCCAGCTGTAAGTGGACTGCACTGACACGCAGGCTATGCTTGGTATGACTCCTATGCTGCTTCACGGCTTCGCCGGTCTGCCCACAGGCACGCACTGCGCATGCGCACCAAATCCCTTGAGCGCCTCAAATATCAGGGATGTTTTACGCGCACACACACAACCAAGATCAGCCTCTCCAAACATTCAACACCAAGATCGGTCTCTTCAAATAAACGGCTTCAAATAAATAGCTAAATCGTTAAAAATAAACGAATAAAAAAAAAAAAAAAAACGTAACTACTGAAAAACACATGGTTGAAAAGCTGAAGGCAGTAGTTTAGTATTTGTCTTATGATCGCTAGTAGCTGCTACTTATGTAATATTTACCGGCCATTTATCGTTCCAAACCTGTCAAACTGCGCGGTAACCATTAACAGAGTAAGGGTTACAACAATAATAACTTTTCTGGAAAGTATAATTTTTGTACATGTATGCCACTTTGGTGAGTCTGACTTTAATATTTAGGAGTAAATATATCTGTTAATGGCATACCAATAATGACAAACGTGATAATATTAGCAGACATTTCGATAATGATCCCTTAACTTATCAAAGACCTGGGATACACATTATGTGGCAGTCTGGCAGATAAACAAAGCGACAGCATACACACAATGTAGCCTTTAAAACATTTATGTCCTAAAATGTGTTGGGTTTTCCCCCTCTTCCCCTCTAAATGTTGTCCATGTTAGAGTAGCCAATTGCAATAAATAATATTGACCATACTGACAAGATATTGGTTTAGTTCCACGTGTTCCTATTCAGTTTGCGGATCATAAAGGTATAAAAATAAAAATAAAGCAGAGGTCTGAAGGTAATAATAAGAAAAGTTACATTAATGTAACTCATCTTATAAGACCCAAGTTCCTTAGAACATAATCATATGCTGGTCTGAATAGAATAGAATAGAAATAAAGCAGCTTTATAAACTTCACTCATGAAGCCTAAGTAAGAAAATTAGTGCTCAGTTTGAGAGTGGTTCTATACTGCCCCCTGGTGTTTCAGATGTATTTGACCGATGTTTTTTTTCTCAATAAAACAGACAAAAAGGGTGGAAATTGGTATCTTCATCACAGACAAGTAGGATGTGAATTTGACTGTAATCTCCTCACGGGGCTTGTGTGGATAGAGTGAAGGAACAGCCTCCTAGGGCTATTAGGCTGAAGGTATAACAATCAGGGTGTGGCTGTGAGTTTACACGCAAACACACATTTGTAATGTGTTTGTTTTTGTGTGTCAGACCAGGAAATTAGCAAACGTGAGAAACGCTCCGACAAAATACTTATACAGTCGTTCCCGTCATTGTAGACTTGACAGATGAGGTCAGTTATGAAAATGAAATGTATTCATAAGAGAAAAGAAGGAAATTAGAGAAAAGAATGGATAAAAACGCGACAAAAAATTAAGGAATACAACCCTTCTGTGACGTCTCAATGCTGCCCCTTGGTCAGGTTGCCATGTGTCAGACAGGGATAAAAACAACTCTGCAGATCTTGAAAGCACGAAATAAGGGACATGAGAGAAAATGAATTATGAGAAAACCGAGGTTGGACAGAAAGTACTTGTTAGCATTCTGTGCTCCATGCATGTTAAAGTCTCTATAGACGACATCCATCAACAGACTGATCGTTCCTTATTCAACCACGGAGCCACTGGGGCTTCACTGACCTCTGTGTCACTCAATAGAGCTCTGCTAACTCCTAACACTGCCCACAACTGGATTAAGAGACTGTAATTATATAGAGCGTACACACGAATGAACTACAAAACGAGCACACACACACACACGTACAAGAACCATGATCCCATGTGAGAGGGAGGCAGGGAGGGAGGAGGGAAGAGGCCTTTGTGCTGGGAAACTTGTAGTGCATGTGTGTGGGTATATGTGCATATACCCACACACACACACACACACACACACACTTCTACTTTCCACACACGCACACACATACAAA
>OMNV01006294.1:18665-51521 GCA_900303265.1 Brotula barbata
AAAGGCCTCCCCCCCTTCTCCCTCCCTGCCTCCCCCTCACACAGGATCATGGTTCTTGTCTCATTGGACAGCCATTGTCTCCAGTTTCACACACTGCAAGGCTTCAAACAGAGAGTCCATTCACCCTGCAACTGCTGCCACTACAGCTGGTGCTGCAGATTAATACCAATCATGTTTCTGTAGGCTTCAACTAACCGATGTGCTTCTAAAACACAAGGGGCCTCACACTAACTGGACTAACTGTAGCTAACCAAGGCGTCCATCAAAAGTGGAATTGTTGAAATCGGGCATATTCTTCAAGATTGTCCAGTTTTGCTGAGTTTCACAATGGTGCAATGTTATCAACATCGAGTTGTATTATACAAAGACTTTTAAGTTCAGGCATGGTGTGTATATGAATATAAACGGTTAGTACTGCATATTGAATAAACAAATGAAGAGAACTCATGCAATTGAGATTACAAAGTGACATACGTGTGCGTTCGCTGGCCATAAAGGTAGGTAGGCTGTAAACTTCAGGGCATTTTATACGCATCTCGGGGCACTTTGTGCGATACAAAAATGAAATTTTTTTACAGACATACATCGGCATGTCTTTTCCCGTATGATCTGACATGTGGATGCCTGGATTACTTACAGAGCTGCTTACTTACTGCTGATTCCTGTTACCTCTGTGTACTCCTCCAGGATATCAGCATTCCAGGAAGATTTTTGAGTTTTATTGCTATATGTTATTGCTTCTATGTTCTGCCCGTGAAGGATGGTCTTTTCTATCAGTCCACTTTTCTGAGAAACGAGAAAATTCACATTATCCTGACCAGAGCTAAAAAAAAAAGCACAGCTAGCCAGTGGCACTGTAATTTGAAACTAGCGACGTTTTAGCTGTCATTTGAACCAGTTCATTAACATTATGGGTTAATTAATAATACTGGTAAATGAGTCAGTTATAGACAGTTTTAGGAGGAACATTGCAGAACCCTGGTTATTTCCCGCACTGATATTCACAATCTTACACAAACCTTCGTGCCCAAACAATAAACATGCACATTAACATTACGAATTCACCCAAAAAGTAAATGTTTGACTATCCACGTTTTGCTGACTACATTTTCATACACACTTCCTTTAGTTATAAACAGGAAATAAGACTTAAACACAGTGTCTTTGTTCTGGCCTGTCATGCTGTAAGGTTGAGTAAGTATCCTAAGAAGATTAATGGTTATACAACAAATTGGTAAAATTCCAAGTTATCACACGTGAGTCTACTGTGCTAATTACCGTTCTCCTTCCTGCTTCTTGAAAATTGCCGTAGTGTCATACAATGAATTGGCACAATAAAGAGCTCTGAATACTGATTTCAAGGTAATCATACTATGTTTGGTTTTATACTGGCAATAAAGGACTGTTGAGCTTTAGTGGAGGTACCTTGCGTTCTTAGCGAGTGCCCTCTAGGTTCAATCCCACCCGTCTATCCGTATTTTTTGTTCCACACGTACAAAACCACCCTTCATCTCTGGTACAGACGTCCTGCTTCCCTGTCATTATCCCCTTACTTACTGTATGTCTATTTATTTACCTAATCTATTAGGACAAGGCACTGCTCAAGCTGCTTGATCTCTTGTGGTGTTGTGTGTCTCTGTGCAGGTCTGGGCCTCTCCAGAGAGAGGGTGTGTCTGGGTTTTAACTCCACACAGGCCAGCTGGTGATTCATCAAAATGCTTTATTATCACAATGCGGTGTTGTCACACAAACACTGGAAGAATAGAGGCCTGTGACAGGTTTACGGCAGAGTGTAAAGAAATCCACCTTCTATAATTCTCACCTTTCCATGCTCCTTTCTTTCAGAAACTCTTCATGAATTATCATGGTGCCTCTTTTTAAATCTAGGTAAACTGGGGATTGATTGCCACAATCTTTAATAAGCCCCTGTGTCTGGAGTATTGATGTGCTTGATGTGCTAGAGATTGAAAGTCTAGGGTCAATTTTGGCGCCCTCTGTTGAAACACCACCACACCGCCTGGCCCGGCATTATCTACAAGGCGATTGAGTGACTGAAGAAAGTTATCCCTACTGAAATTTGGTGTCTCGGGTTTGCTATCAGGGCGTCACTCCTCTGTGACTTTTTCACAAACCTTAAGGCTGTAAAAGCTTGGATTGTATGTAAAATATCTGCATACACCTGAATAGGACAGACCCGAATTTCAAGTTATAACACCACAGGTTCCATCCACAAGACAAACTTATTTCTTTTTTCACAAATCACACAAGAAATAATCACAGATTTTAGAGGTTTCTACCTGTTCATGGGGCACTAGAGAACAAACGCAAGCTCTTCTTCTGTGTGGACGTTTACATCATGTCACAGCACATTCAGAGGGAAGACTCCAAATCTGTAACAGGACACCATTACAGGGGTCTCTGGGAGTGAATAGGATCCTGAACACACTGGAGGAAATATCAGGTTGCTACACCAACACAATGAGAACAACAGGTGATTTTGTACAAGTAAAGCTATTCTGTCATTTCCCACCTTTGTACTCTGTGTCTATGTGTGTCTCTGTATGTCCTCATTCTACATTAACAAATTTAAGACTTTGTCACATACTCATTACTACTTAATTTTCCGCAAAACTAGGCCAGGTATGTATGAGAATGATCAAGTAATCAAACATTTTAAGACATACTAAATACGTATTAAAATTGATAGCTTATATTTTTTGCCATTTATTGACATTTTCATTTCATTGTGTTTTTTAACCGCGTTTTTTAATGCTAACTTTTCAGTGATTGGTTTATTTGGATTTCAGTTTGTCCTTATAATGTTTCACTGTGTTACTCTGCAAATATCCTACACACGGAACCAAACTCAGTGAATGAATTTCAACAGCGTTAGTAGTGGCCCCTAATGTTGCCGAGGCGCCTGAATCACTTGTGTATCGTTATCTACAAGAATTATGGCTTTCTCCTTCATGTTACACAAGCTGTGGTAACAGAAACAAGATAAGCCAGCTGTGGTTTGTGCAAAGTCTTCTCTTTGAGTCAAGACACTGGCTGGATTAATTATCAGTGTCTTCCTAGTCCTTATAATGTATGTCCCTATGTTTTGCACTCCTGAACAAGTTTTTTTAATCTTTGCTCTTTTTCTGTGGTGTTGGCCTTTACCCTGCCTGCGCTCAGACAAAGGACTGTCAGTCCATTGTAGTTTTCATAAACTCCCTCCTGAATCTCTTTCCCCTTGCTCTTCCTAGGTGCTCTATCGAGGGCTCCCCCACCGACTTGAATGTTAAATTTTGCTAACGACATAAGCAAATCAGACGTTGGCCAGTATAGGTTTGGATGTCTATTAAAATGAAGATGCAACCGGCTGAGACACATCTTCTATGTTGTGGTGAAATGCAAATTGTTCCTGGGGATCAGCCGAGACTCAGATGTTGTTGGTTTTCTCTTCGCACGGCAATGAGTGGCTTGGTGGAGATCTGAATTTGTGACCGAGGGAAATTAAAGCGCTTCCATCAACAAGTGGGACCAACAGTCACACCATGCTAACTAACTGGAAACAAACAGACTCAAAGGGCTTATCATTTATAGGCCGAGATTGCTCCAATGTCAAAGAACGGGCTGTGTGCCAATGCTACTCATGCGCCGCATCTGTGTCCAAATTACAGCCTGGCATTCTCACATGTCAGCAACACAACCTTATCACTGGATGCCAAGGACACAAATACGAAGAATGCAAATATCTTCATCTCTATGTGGCGCATGTCACACACTATTTGTGAGTAAGACATAATAAAACACATCTAATCCAGGATTCAGTTCTTTTCTACAAGATACTTCCAAATAAGTCTATATAAACCTAAAGTGCTAAAATGCAACATCAGCACTAATTAAGCAGCATGTTTCTGAACACCTGCATAAGATATGATTAGATGAGATAAGAACTTTATTAATCCCACAACAGATAAGCTCAAATGTCACAGAAGCTCAAGTACAGGTTGAAAAAGGAGTGAGAGATAATATTAAGTAGTGAAAAAATAAAAAGATAATAAAGAATATCAAACTGACTCAAACTATACACATGGACTATATACATTCTATACACGTTCTACATACTGATCTATGGATATATGGAGAGCTGACAGATGGGTGATGGTCTGTTATCACAGTGATGGTCTGAATCAGATGAATCTTACCAGGGAATATGTTTGGCTCTATAATACTGTACATTTTTTGTGAGCAGTACTGTAGTCCTATTTCATTCCATGCAGGGTAACTATGGTGAGCACTATCAAAAAAGCAAGGAATGTAAGGCATGTGTGAATGTAAGGCATTCTCTGCTGAGAACGTTCCCTAGCTAAGACAGCAGAGCAGACATGGGTCGAGCTGCCAGTAAGGGTGGCATTTACTGAGAGGCAATGACTACTTGGGTCATGGGTTCTTTAAACATTTTCCACCTAGAAACCAATATTAAGAAAGGGAGCTTCACCGCGAGCTCTAAATTAATGAAAATATCCAGGAAGAAATTTGATCTGGGTACGGGGTTTACATCCTACGTACACACTGGTGCTCTCGTATGAGATGAATAAGAATGTCACAGAAAAACGACAGAGTAAAAAGCTTGAAAAGCAGAGCAAAAAAGTTCATTGTTTTTAACCACGTGACTTAGCAGCACTGTGACCTCTTGACACTTGACTCCATGACCACGGTTGGCCCTGGCTGCTTTACTCTTAACGACTGCCCGCTGACCCATGACACCACCCAACTACTGCTGAACTGCAAGGAAAAGTGGATGACGGAGAGGCCCAGGAAGGCGGCCAGAGGAGGAAACAAGTGTTTCATCTTCCCTGACTGTAGATCAGTGCACGTATTTCATAACATCCAGTTTACACAAAGCTCCCCTCAAGCCCTGCTCTAAAGGAGCTGGCTGATTGTTCACTAACCTACATAACTGTACCTACCTCAAAAGCAAACGCACTAAGTGACCCGCACGTACGCCCAAGCTTCTTTTATTCCGTTACTATGGTTGCATTGCATATAAAAGGAGTTTTAATTAAAACTCATTTTATTGGCACAGGTTGGATCCCTTTCAGTTTAAAAGGACAGCGGGTAGGTGTTCTGTCAACCATTTACAAAATGTAAGCATTGATAGAGAATAACATCAATTTTAACAGAAAGAGGTGCACCGCAGCAAACTAGGGGCGGGGCCAATAAACACAAGAATGAGAAGTTGAAGGAGAGTTGTGGACAAGAAATCTACAAAATACACCCTCAACAAGGTGAATCCAAGTGCACTATGGGTAAACAGACAGGCTCGGTGATATCACAATATTAAATAATTCAGCATGATTCAGTTAAAAGTGGGTCCTCGGTGTGAAAGCCAAAGCAACAGAGCAAAACTAAAGTTGCTGTTCAAAGTGGAACGAGGGTGATTCCAACGTCTTCATCATTCCTTTGAACTGAATGACCCGTGAAAACATGGGAGCACTGATAAAGTCTAGTGATAACCAGAGAGGATAATCTGCTGCAGACTCCTTCACCCGCACATACACGCTGACAGGAGACGATAATTCACAGTCTTTACAGGCAATGACATCATAGTCAATCATTTATCAACACGAGGGCAATAAACACAGATTAAAGTACTGATAGCAGGGAGTGATATGTTCCAGACAATAGCAAAAACACTCGCTGATAAATACACCTAACACTGACACACATCAGGCCTGCACAAGGAATCTAGTTAAAAATCAAAGTCAAAAGTTGGATCGAGTCCAAATCACAATTTTCCCCCCCCCCAGGATAATTGCAATATAATGTTTTGACAAAATCTGCAGATTGCACACAAACCCACTAGATGCCAGTGCGCTCCATGATAGCTCAGTCATTCATCCATGGACTTTAAAGACTTTGTCTCATGGAAAAAAAAATCATCAAATACCGCTTTTGAGATGTCACAACAACCTCTGCATAGTTCATCTGTGGGAAAAGACGGTTTCAAGCTTTAGAGACATAAATACTGTAGCTTTGCTGAGAGGTCAAATTACCAAATTTCCCTCGAGCTGAGGGCTAAGTATCTCTCTGTCAGTCAACTGACAGGTAGAAAGAATACATGAAAAAAATGTATTTGCAACAGATTCCACTGCACTGATGCTACCTTACGTATGACATGATGTGGCCTTTGTCTGAGACATAAAGTTAAAAATAATAAAGACATAGTTGTCTTGTGGAAGATTTGTCTGACGTAATGGCTGTGTGGGAAGAGTCAACAATGACAAGACCTTCATCAGCAGCTTTCAAGCTCTGGGCCAACATCCAGCACCATTCTTTCAGGGTCAGGGAAGGAGGCGGTAAGGCGTTTCAAGTATTAGTCCAATATTTGCAGTGAGTACTCTTAATTTCAGAAAAGACTATTTAAATACTTAAGGTTCTATAAGACCCGACCATGTCACGCTCGCCTTTGTTGCGGCTTATTAATCACACAAATATGATCAAATATTACCCTTTCTAACCTTTGCTTGGCAGAAACAGAGGATAAGTACATGCTGACAAATCCAAAAGAGCCATCTTGTAAATGTTGGTTTGGGTTGTGGGTGGTAAATTTGGCTTTGCTCGAATCTACTTCGACAACAGACTAACCACTGTCTGGCTTCATCCGAACAAAAATCAAACAAAAATGGAAGGACAAGATAGGCCTGCACGATGCGACTGCCACATCGCAAATGTCTGCCATATTCTGGGTCTTACTTCCACCGCTAGTTTCTTGCATGCCTGCGATTACACGTTTCAAACCCACAGCATGGAAACAATGACGACATCCACAACGTGGCGTCAACATGGTGTTAGGTGGCGTCAATTGTGATGCTATCTTTCAATTAACGTCTCCCAGTACCATGCAGGCTTAGGTCAAAATCAAAAGACAATTCTGTGAACACAATTTCATGTGAATCAAGAAGACAATTAATGTGTCGCTGTGGAATGAAAAACACTTTTAGTTGGTTTTTTTTAGCTGAGTAAAACCAGACGACATCAAATATGATTTCCATTCATAAGAGGTGATTCACAGGACCTACAGGGAGGATAGGTTATAGGCTATCTGTAAGCTTTCACTGTCATGTCTGTTCACTCAGCATCTGTATTATGTTACACAGGCTGCAGTGACGGGAATCTATCAAAACCCTGACAGGCTGGAGGGCAAAAACCACTCCTAGCTGACAAAGCCTTAGACACACCTCAAACACTACCTCACCCCGCCCACAGGCATCAATCTTTCGTCAGATTACCTCCCACTTGAAATACCCTTTGCCTCTAGCGGTGCTCAGAAGACAGTGCTGTCATGCAAAGTATCTGATTACACTTTCTGTGTCAATCTCACCATACCACCAAGCACTGACAAGCTCTGCCTGTCCGTGACTGTTCACGTGTGAAGACGCTGCAAGGCCACACCTTTAACCGCACAAAATCTGATCAACCGCCATTGGATCCATCTTCATAAACGGCACAGTTTTACTCTATTAAATCCCTTTCACTTAATTCTAGTGAAGCAGACAAAATTTCTATGTATACCAAATATACCATGGTGCATTCTGGGGGAATCCAATGATAAAGTGAATTTTTAAAATGCCTTAACATAAAAAATTGAAGGAGTTGCCTTGAGGGATTTATCTTTTTAAATCATAGCCTCTCTAAAATGATGAGATCCATTATTAGTCCCAAATAGGCCAACACTATTTTGCAAATAAAATCTTAAATCCAGCAAGGGCAGAGAGCTGTAAAATTACATATAACCCATATTTGCGTAGAATATGGCCACATTTTGAAAAATGAGAATAGCATTCTAGCCTCAAAAGCAAAAAACAATTTGACCTACACCCAGCCAAGACCAGCATAACAGGAACACCTGGCAATAAAACGCAATGTAATGAATACTGTTCAGAACATGTCAGCAAAGTGTTGATTCATCAAAATGAGAATTCTTTTGAGGTCACACTTTGCAGTATCTGAACCTTATTCAGCAGGGGAATTAGACAGAAAGGTGCTATAACGGACAACATCCCTTGGCACAAACACTCACCAAGTGCAAGGAAAAGAGTGGAGGTGTTTGAACAAACCATGGAAACCGGGACAATAACGATGTGTGTCACTGTGTGTGTTTTCTAAACAAACACGCCAGGAGAAAGTGGCGAGCTCGATGTGCACAGGCTCTCGTACGGTGCAAAGTCAAATCCTTCTTTCTGGGGGTCTCGTTAGTAACAAAATGTCCAATGCTCCGTGTACTCACAGTCTGGGTCTAATCTAAACCACGGAATGCCAGTGTCTGCACACTAGAAAATGTCACTACATTTACAGGCCAAAACGAGTTCCTCTGAAATAATCCCAAAGTGTTCCAAGTGCATTTTACGAACCGAATGTTTTGAGCCATCCGTAAAGCTGTGGTGGAATAGGGGCTATTTTAGGTTCATTTCAAATGCAGGTTTACTTTCAGGAAGGGTGGAGCACCCTGCAAAATGTATTTCTCCCAAGTAGCCACCAAAATTGCTGTGGAGGGGTGATGGCATGTATTAAGCATTTCCCCACATTTAGGGTTAAATACAAGGCAGAGTATACTTGACTGCTTTTATGGTAAGTGTGTAATTACTGTATGTTTAACGTCTGGAGCATTTGACCCAAGACCTGTGATTAGTTTCAGCTTTCTGACAGGCCATACCCCAGTTGGATGGAGGAAGTTTGGATCAGCCTCGCTTGTGTGTCCTTGAGTTAAAAGGTAGGTGTGTTGCGTGTGTCTGCATGTGCCTGATGTGCGATTTGTTTGTTTTGAATATTGCAAAATCAACAAGCGTTACAGGTTCGGAGTGGACCTTGTTCATCATTTGCACGTACGCGATTTACACCGATATCAATCTGATTTCTGTGATTACACGATTAAGGAAACAAAAACGAAGTGGACTAGGCCCAATGTTAACGTAAACTTAGTGACTGAAAAAACACAACTGTGCTGATAACAGTCGTAACAACCAGTAAAAAGAATTTGTCTTAGCCACACTTTGATTACGGCTGCAGAATTAATCAAGTTAAAATCAAAATACGTGATCGATATGAAAAGGTGCCGTTAACTGTAAAAAGTGGGGATTCCATTAATTAAATAATATCTGGATACACTGCATGTGGCAGAGAGGAGGACTTTATCTGATTTATCAATATAATTTGTGTAAAGGGGGAGAGATTTTGATATCAAAAAAGGTTTGTTTGTATTTGCTGTTGTAAAATAATTTGTCCGGACACATTTTAGATTATCTCATTTAAACTGATTAATCTGAACATGGGCCAACAACTCCATTACAATAGAACACAATTTATTTTCCACCTTCTATCAAAGCAGTGCCAAGGGACTAATAAATTATTAATTTACCCTCTAGTCTCCTCTGAACAGCATTTTTGTGACTACCTCTGTGTTGTCCTCTGGGGTGCGGTTAAAAATCTGAACAACGCTTGTCATTTTATGTCGTAAAGGATGAAAAGAGCAGTCTTGGCCGTGGCCCACGTGGTCAAGGTAAGTGTTGTGAAAGCAGCTCCGAGCCTCTCCCTGGGCTGTGGCATAAAATGCTGCAACGGCAATTCAAGGCTTGTGGTAAAGTGAAACAAGTAGGTAGATGTTCGTGCCTTAGCGATCCGTGGGCTGGGTAGGCCGACTCAAGGCGAGTCTGACAGGCTAGCTGATTGGTCGACCAGCCGACTGGGCCAGTTGGCTGACTCGCCCCATTTCTTCTGCACTATTGTGGAAACAGGTTGAGTGCTTTGTCTTTGGACAAAGAGGCCACGCACAACAAAACCTGACATCAGCACAGAGAGAAAAAACAAAAACACTGCAGGGGAGCGAGGGAGAGGAGGAGGAGGGGAAGGAAGGAGTCTCATACCATTTACTCAAGAGAACAAGGAAGGTGATATTCAGTGGACTGAAGCATTATGGGAACGAGCCAGGCATGGCAGACGTAACCTGATGGCTTTCCATTTTTTCTTACTCAGTCTGTCTAAATACTCTAACCGTGTGATTATTTCATTACTCCTTCTGGGTTTATTAATTATTCTAAATATCCAAAACAGCAGAGTTTCTGAGTTAGATTTAAGACCTCAGAAGGAACTTTAAGATCCATTTAAAATTTTCAAAAAGTGGCAAAGGGCAGGGCAACTTTATTCATGTAGCACTTTTCAGGCATAGGGCGATACAAAGTGCTTTACATAAAGCATGCGATGCCACCAATTACCACACACAAAGCATTTTCCATGTCAGGAAACCAAGATTGTTAAATTCCTCTGTTTCCATGGTCGGATTCCTACGACTGGTGCTTTGTCACAGCATGCAAACACCAAAGAAGCTCTGCTTTTAGTGTTGCGGTGGAGCCAAATATTGTTGGAAGATCTGTTGATGTGGTTGGACTGCCGGTATCTGACACGGAAAAAAACTGTGTGCTGCTGTGGTGGACGCCACGAAACACAACTGAAGCACGCCAGGTGTGTGGTTATCACAGCAACTTGCTTCCTGGAATGCATGTGGGACTCCACGGATTTGACTCCCATTGCACCAAGTTTGAATATCGTCCTGCAAACTTTCCTATATGTTTGCTAGCTACATAAGCTACCTGGAACGAGTGGCCCAAAGCAAACAGAGGTAAGTACTGTGTGATATTAAACACAAACACAAACACAAACAAAAACACAAACCTAAACTTGATTTCACTGTACAGTGAGCCAAATATCACCAAATCAAGCCTTATTCCTTTATAAATGAATTTAAAACTTAAAGGATCTTCAGAAACCCTATCAGGATAGAAGTAGCAAAACATAGATATGGTACACATTACCATAGTTGCATAAGGTGCATGACAAAACACCTCAGGAAAACATCTCAACTAACAAAACCTTCATCAGGAAGTCTTTAGAAAAGTTGTAAAATTTAAGTTGCACACCACCCCAGTTTCCTGAAAACACTGACTAAGCACCCTCAACCTGCTATTCGGAGTTTAAATCAAAGAGCTGCTTTATACTTTAGGAGCCCCCAGAGAGCGATGAAGTCGGTTTCAACAATTATTAAATCCACATGGTCATCGCCACTGAAACAGTCTACCAACCTGAAATAAAACACTTAAAACCAATTAAACTGCTTCCTCTGAACAGTCAAATCATTTATCCGCGCTATCCACTACACGTTAAGCTCTCTCGTTACCTTGACTCAGCTCAGGGACCTGCTCGCTGCACAGAGGCTGGCTGAGAGGGATTGGCAATTTCTCCCTAATCTCGGAAGGAATTTTTTTTCAGCAATGCCAGAAGTCCTCAGGCATGATTAGGAGAGGAGGAAGGTAGAGACGACATGTGAGAGATTGATCAAATCTACAATTCAGAGAGGGACCTCGTAGAATGACGCCCCGCCACTTCCCCTCTCCAAGCAAGAAAATGCAAGCAGGTGGTATAAAGCACAGCTGATGGCAGTTGAGTGCAGTTGGTCTTATTTGCCTGTGTATCTACAATGGAAGCTCGCATCCATTGTCCTGCGACAGAAAACAGGGCAGAGCACTCAGGCTGAACATATGGGAAAAAATCATGCAAATGTAATGATCATTATCTCTCCCTTAGCTCCACTCAGAAGGGAGGGACAGGAGAGACAACAGATCTGGCGGAACTTACGCTTCTCGTCATCTGCGTGAACTAATGATGCTGCTCTTGACAGGACATCCAGTGGTGTCTCCATGCTTGGCTGCCTGCAAGACAGAGAGGACACTACGGTGAAAACTTTTGGCGTGGAAATTGTTTAGTGTACAATTCCTTCTAACCTAGCCTGGATAATTTCAGAAAATGACAGAGATAATGTGGTAGAGGATGACTGATAGTGGACTTCCACAATTGTAAATATTCAGACAAACCTTAATGCAAACACATAAGAAATGGATGGATGGTGATGATCTGGGTTGCACGATGAGAAATAACCATCACCTTTTTTTACTAAGGATCCATCAAAAGTGTTGTTGTAATAGTTACTGTGACATATTTTACAGATAAGCACCTGAACTATGGTAAATTTATAGGTAATTGAGTTAACTTTACAGTTCTGGAATATTCATAAGATTTTTGAATATATCTATTGTGCCTTTTCACATTGGTTAATAATTGAGTATACCTAAAAAAAAAATCCATTACAAAATCCATCCATCTCATCAAAATCCTATTCAAAATAAAACTTCAGAAAAAGATGAAGCCATTGATGAATACATAAAGAAGAAATGGGCTAAATAAACATAAATACCGTTAGCAAAACGTTAGCAAAAATGATTTACTGCAGTTGGCTTTGCATGCTAACATCATCACAACATTACATCAGCTGATAGGATCAGTTGGCAAAGAATAACCTGCTCCGATGCAGACGTTTGTGTAATTTCTGTCATACTTCATATTCTAAATCATTTAAACTTCTACGGTGTAATCCCTCAGAGAGACTTTTACTGTGACATGTGGCCCTCCTGAAATTCGTTTGCGCATTTTAAGGATTTTTCTCAAACAGTGGCGAGCCATCATACTATCTGTGGGCTATGAATGGTATTCGAGATGCCCCGTTTGAACATTCCTTGCATAACTCTCTCATTAATTTATCCAGGAAAATTGCTTTTTTGTTTGTTTTGGGGTTTTTTTAAGCAGCATTCATTATTAACAAGAATTTAGCTTGGATCAGAGGAGGATTCGATGCAGGTTTGTCTGTCTGAGATTGTTTGTGTGTTGTTGTGTGCGTGTGTCTCTTCCCGCCTCTGTCTACGTGGTGTGTGTGTGTGTGTGTGTGTTAGTGTGTGAGTTGTTAGTAGTAGGTAGTAGGGAAATTTCTGGAGGAATTTTGGAAGTGAAACCAAACTGATAGTGTCCCCGTGTTGTTTGTTCTACAGGCATGACTCGGTGCTTCTACAGACATAAATACATTTACGCTACGTTCTTACTACGTGTGAGCGGAGGATGAATTTCTTCATAACCGTTCACTTTTTCTGCTTATATTTACCCGAAATTCACATTTATCTGCCTCCCTCGCTTCCGAAAGTCTCCCACCGAACGCGTTTCTTGACGTGCCACAAACTTTGGAGAGGCGCCAGGCTTTCGTCAATGAAATTTCAACATGTCGGCTAGTATTTCAGTCACGCGTTTTGTTTGTGTTGGTGTGGGGTTTATTTCCACTCGGAATCTTTCACACTGGTCGACTCACACGCTGCAAAACAATGTCACAACTCCGCGTTAGCTGCTGCTTTCTTGTTGTTGTTGTTGTAGTAAACACAAACACGTACCTCCTCCTTCAAGCGCCACTTTGTTATCTTCGCTATTGTGACGTCCTCACGCAAGAAAAATGAATTAAAACAAAATTAATCCCACGGAAGCGGCACAAAAGCCGAGGATAAACGAGTGCAGCTCGGAGAAAGACAATAGTAGCTGGGCTGTCGGGGCAAACTTGTAAATGAGGAAGAGGAGGAGGAGGAGGGGGGAGGAATGCCTGGAATGATGGAATTCAGTTCCTAGCAGGTGGTGAAAGTGAAGCGCGCTGATTGGTTGGAAGGTCCAAGCAGTGATGTCAGCATACATTATTATAATTACCTATTACGTCACATCCGTGACGGGCTGCACAGGTTGACGTGCAGTCATCTGCTCTCCTTCAGGAATTCGGAGACGTTGATGCATTTGGCATGAATTCCCGCCTGCGGCAAGCCGCATGACCTTTGAACTGTCACAGTTATGAGGCAAATTTCAATTTTTCTAAGCAAGACTTGACACTGTTGGTGTCAATAAATATAATAATTAGTGCTAAAAGGTTTAAGTATATTTCAATATCTTTGTAATACGAATTCACAGTGGTGAAATTGTAAACTAAAAAGCTCTGTAACTCATTTTCTTACCGGTAAAAACTGAATTATAGACATTTCACTAACTTTTTAACATAGATATATTACAGATGTGTCATTTTTAATAAGTTTACAGATCTGACAGTTGCATTCTTTCTAGTAAGACTTTAATTAGAGATCTCTCTGATCCACTTGTAACCGATAAACACCGAATTGCAGCTATGTAGAGCTGGTATCATTAAAAAAAATAAGAGCTTGCAATGCCCTCCTCCTTGAGCAAGGCACTTAACCCCTGGTGGGTCAGCATCGTGTGCTGATGAAACACGTCTCTCTGCACGATGTCTGACACTTAAGTTTAACAACGTACTCCAGAAAAAACACGCCACAAATGAAGCCAGGGCGTGAGTAGAGTTCCTATGAGCCCACCACGAAATGATTCAGGATTCCGTAAGCATGCTGGTATGACTAATAATGCAGCGGTAAACAAAGTGTGAGTGGCTCAAAGAAGAGGCAGTGCTGGGAAGTGAGCGCTTTTGACTGTTTTTCTTTATCACACAGCCACAGAGGATGGTGGTATCCAGTAAACACATCCACTCCAGTTTGCAGAGTCTGGAAAAAAAATACTGGGACTCAATTGGAGAGTAGAAAACATCATAATCCCCTGGAGATTAGGGCATACAAGGCTTAATTACACACTGCATGAAATAGGTGCACTGCCATTGAATTATAAGCAGCAAAGCCTGGTGTTTTTGGTGTTCGTAGATTCACCCCTGCAGTATATCGGCGTTTCAGGGAGATACAGGCACGGCACCGGGGTTAATCCGAAAGAAACGTGAAACGATTCGACTTTGGAACCATTTGGTCAGTAGGTCAAAGCACAGGATGATTAAGGTTATCCTGTAGGATAAATCCAACAACAGAACGTGGTTTAAAGAGCTCCGTGCTCTTTTTTTGAGTAGTATATTTACAAAAAAATATTTAAAAATCTGCGTGTAATATGAATACCGTCAGAAATAAATTCTTTGACATATTAGATAATGTATAAATAAGTCATTAAGTGAGTGAAGATATTCTGTATATGCATATCAAAATGTTAATATTAACCATGATGATGGTCCTGAAAGTTATGTCATTTCACATTTATCTTAAATTGCTCAGTCAACCAGAAGAGAGTGGATTGTGTAAACTGGTTTGGGAGAAGTGCAGAGTGATTCACATTTCCTTCTGGATTGCACCGCGTGATGATTAAAAACCACAATGTCCAGAAATAATCCTGATATATTCCAGTGCAATGATGATGACCTGCGCCTAGGATCTGGTCTTCTGTTTATTTGTGATGTCGTTTAAGTTCATGTGGGCTGGGCCTTATTGTAAGACACATTGATAGTAAAATACGGTGAAATAAACAATTACGTATGTCTGAGATTGAGAATACAAACCGTGGAACACAGAACATAAGATACTGAGGGTCTGCATGTGAAACCAGATAGGACTGGATGTAAACATTTTGTCTTATTTGAGTGGGTGGGCGGTGGGCTACATCTGTTACTGCTGGACTCCTAATCCACCGTCCAATCCACTAAAGTACCAATAACCTAGTTTGTCGACCACCGATGATAAACAAGGAGAAAAATTAAAAATGATTAATAAACCCATTCCGTGTCAGAATTGGATTTCAACAGATCAATGTTCAACCAAAACAAAATCAAAACCAAACACACAATGCCTTATCACACATCGTGGCAGGGCAAGTTGCAGATAAATAAGCAATTTAGGAGACAGAAATAGCACCAAAACATGCTCTTTAACAGAATTTCAAGTTTTTATGCAGGGAACAATTACCTTACCTACAAGCAGAAGATTATAGTTCTCATATTAACTCTTAAAAAGATTTGGGGGTTTTGGCAAGCTCAGCGTAGGAAAAAGGTGTGTGTGTGTGTGTGTGTGTGTATGTGCATGCATGTTGGAGGTAAATAGTTATGGAACAGTCAAACCGTCAGCTCTCAGTTGATATTAAACTGCTCACATGTGGGAGACATGAACCATTTCAACAGAGTTGTTTCTTTGTTTGTAAGTCTCTTCATGGTTCATGCTGATTTTATGCTACATCTCACCCTGTTCAGCGCTCCATCCAGTTCTTCCCCCTCACTGTCGATCAAGGACAGCTGCACCGATGATTTCCTGCTATTTTAAACACATTTGGTTGTTGATCCCTTGGGGACGATGATAGCCAGAGGTTAGAATATGTGTGGTGGTTTAATCCGCATTTTTAGTCCTGGTAAACATCAACGGATGGACGGATGACGAGCGTTCGTCTGACAGGTCCCCTAAAAACGGACACGATCAGGACATCTGTGAGACGGATGGTTTCCTCCGCCATCCCTTCCACATCTTCATCAGCTTCTTGGAGCTGTACGACAGCGATTTCCACATGCCTGAGGGGGAGCAGGGAACACAGCGCACTACATTAACAACTCAATAAAAACATCTCTGCTGAAAGACAGCCGTTTAAATAAACTTTACAAGGATTCACCGTAAGACAAAAACAAAATATTTTTGCAAAAATAGGAAAGGAAGGAAAAAGTTGCTCACCAGCTGTGGCAATGGTTTTAACACTCTGTGTTATACTGGAGGTTTTAACAATGGACGAGACACCTGAAAAGGAACACAGACACGCTCAAACACGTAATGAAAAACTACCTCGGACCACTGAAAGGTGATTTATACACTGGAAGCAGAGGTTTAATCTACTTCACAGAGGATTTATTAAATCGATCAAATCCTTTCCTCCAGACCTTGCTGTACGACGGCTCCACAGTCTGGGTCCTGAGCCACCTGCAGCAGGATCTCCTCCACGTCTCGGTTCTTCCCTGGAGGGTCAACCAGCTTTGTGATTTTTTGCTGAAGCGTTCGGGGCAACGCCATCAGCTGGGTGAATTGGCCCTCTGGGCTTTTGTCTACCTGGAGCCACAAAAAGCATAAAAACAGTCTTAATGTTTACTGAAGTTTTTCTTTTTAATCATAGTATTCAGCGTAGTAGTTTTTGAATAATGGTACTTTTAGTTTCCCTTCAAAGCCTCTGGATGTGTTGGGTATCATTTTATACAGAGTTCCCCTGAATGCATCCTGAACAAATAACAATATTCATTTCATGTGGGGGCCCATCAAGACCAGTTTATTATGAGTGGATGAATCAACCGGACTTACGTGCCGAGGGGGGTTGCGTGTTCATTTTTTAAAGCTAATGACTAAAAGCAGTCGCTGGGAAAATCACAGATCAAACAGTGTTTCATACTTTCAAGTGAAACAGTTCAGTTCAGAGTGTTCCATAGTACAGCAGGGAGTAAACATGTTGTTCCAGGACAAGCTGATGCCTGAGGTGATGAGTATTTTCAGGGAGTGGTGGAAAAAAGAGCTGAAAAAGAGCAGAGGAGTGTCTATTCTTCTACTCACTGGGTGTGTGTACTAACATTCAGACAGGTTTACATCTTGTTCCAGTTAAACAGTATTTAAGAGAGAAGTACGGTACACCTCATTTAAGTTAAGGGCCGCGGCTGAAAATATACGGAGGAGAGGGGTGTTTGTCTGTCTACTTGTCTGTGTAATGATGGAGTCGTGGAAATAACCTGGGACAAAGCGCAAAATCACCCCTTTATTTTACAATTTTGCACTTATTTATTTTATTACCTGACAATCTATACCCTCAATTTAAGGAATCTTCATTCTGTAGCCACCTTTCACTGTTTATTGTTCACAAGCGCAAATTCCCAGGAAAGTCACATTGACTCCCACGTTTTATACAACATTTGGTCCTGGGGGAAACGACAAAGTAAACAAAGGCAAACGCAGAGATAATGTTTCCTGTTGTGTACTGCAACAAGAGTAAACACAATGTGCGCAATTTCAATACAATGTGTATGTGAGTGTGTGTGTGTGTTTGTTTGTGTGTCACCTCTAATTTTCCTTGTTGAGGTTTGTACACCACTTGATGACAATCCTGTAGAATGTTGCTGTACAGAAAGCGGAAGTGCTCAATGTTGTCTTTGACAATATTTACTACCTTGGATTTATCCTCTCCAATCACCATCCGAAAATCGCCTGAGGAGACACAGACAATATGTTTCAGAGTGACTCTTCTTTACAGGCAAACTCAAAGCTGTCAAACGTAAACAACTCCAGAAGAGGACAACGCCTTCGCCAAGTTGGGCGCAACCATGTTTGCTTTGCAATGCGTTCGCTTTCTCCTGTTCCACTTCATTACACACCAACAAGTCAGATGGGTTTGTTGTTATGATTTTAGTAGCATTATATTAATAACCATTAGGCTTTCATACATCAGCTAATGACATTTTGAATCTGCGATGGACTGTTAATAACAGGATTGGCCGGATTTAACTGCTGATGATTCAACGTCGTCAATTAAATCCTGCCGGGAGCAGGTTTATTCTGCACAGACAGGAGTAGATCTCAGCTTTACACTTTTCACTTCTGGAATGCCAGAGAGCAACTTATAGATATTGCTGCCTTAATGATAATAATAATAATAATAACAACAACGGAATTACAAAGTTAAAGAAGATGGAACAATTGCCAAGAACCTTTGTTTGTTTTTGTTTGTTTTTTTGGATCAAATAGACACAGTATAAATGCAGACTTAGTCCATGCTGTAACCAATTTTAATGTAATTTATTAAATAGGATACCCATGCGTTTAGTTTGTCTCCTACGTTTGGCCAGCCCTCTTTTCACTTTGGCCACTTAAGCAATGTTGCTTTTGGTTTAAACAATATTTTAACAATAAGGAGCAGTGAAAATTTGCACTCTTTCTCCTGCCACGGTTTCATCCAATCATAGACTTGCTGATCCTGGGTTCAACTGTAAATGAATATTTATACTCATTGTCAATGAAGACGAGAATGCTCAATTAATATTACAAAGATCACGCCTCAGAGCTATGATTGAACATAATAAATACAGAAAGAAGCATGTTGTGTTTGTTGTTAACGAGCTACATACCAGCATATGAGAGGCCAGCGATCTGCATGAAGAGCTCTTCCTCACTGAAGCTCTCTGGCAGCATGAGGAAGGAGGCCGTCACAGCACTCTTCAGGTTGGCCACCAGAGCAGCGCGCAGTTTCCCATTCTCACTCTGCACCACCATCTTCACCTGCACAGAACAGAACATCTCATCAGAGGCCGACACTAATTTCATGGAGTGGTTCGTGTTTCGGCTTGAAACAACACTAACAATTCAGAATCAACGACTGATTTCTCCTGACTGAGATACTGACTGGTTTGTGAAGACGTCCGGCAACGTACATGGTTTTCCAGTGCATCAGGTCGTCAATTAGAGACTCTGTACTGATCACACCATATTTGATAACCTGAGAAAAGGCGGAAAAGCTGAAATTCAAAAACAGTAAATACAAGACAGAATGCTCTGACAATGTTAAAGTTGACAAATCATAATCATTACATTACACAGAGAAATAAAGTTATAGATGAACAAATGATAGACTGCACATTTACCCTGTCATCCACAGGGACCAGTGTGTTGAAGTACACCGCTGCCCCGTGGTCACTTTGTATGGAGCTGATCATAGTGGGCCCGAGCAGCTTGAGGATGGAGTAATGTTTGCGATTCTGCAGAAGATTCATGGTGTGCCACGTCACGGGGTCGTCCACCGCAAACACGAAATCCAGCATGTTCTTCTGAGTGTCGGCAGAGAGAGCGAGAGAAATTAGTTAAAGGAGAATATGAGGATATATTTTTCAATATAATTAATAATTCAGTTTACCACATCGACATCTATTTCTTTAAAACGTGATTTACAAACCCTAAAATTCACAACACTAACCTTTAGTGTTTAAGCTACATCATTCTAATTTCCCATTTATTCTAGAGGTGCTGGTTATCATTTTACGTATGTTTAACCAAACTTTATCCTGGAACATTTGGTATCTTCTCACTATAATACAAAATATAACTCAGGAGCTGAGAGTTTCAGTGGTTAACAGGGGTGTAAGTTTTAGTATCATCATTACTTTCCAGGAGTGAGAAAGTGTAGCACTGCTGTCACTCACTCACCCCCATTTGACCTTGACTGGTCCCATGTTGTTTAAAAACGCCGGATCCATACGCAAACGCCAAGCTGATGTCTTGGGGAAACTGTGACAGAATCCTCCGGTAAAGAACACCCGTGTTCTGCAGAACGGGAAGAGTCATTTTCAGCTACAACGTGAGCGCGTCTCTCGGCGAAATAACCGCGACTAAGCACCGTGGACGAGGAGAATCCACGCAGAAAGTCTGAAATACATTTCAGACTAAAGGCCGCAGCAGTTCAAATACTCATACACCTACTGTTCAGCAGTTTAAAACGTTTATTTTACAACATTGTGCAGTACATCGGGTCAGCTATGCGCCGAACAGCGATTGTCGATTAAATTATACGTCACTGGCTCTGACGTAGACTACGGAAGCACGGGAGATTGAGTTGCGTTACTTGTGTGGAGAAGGAGAAGATGCAGGTCTTAATTTAGCCGACAGAGGGCGACATTCTACGCAGTTTAGCATCGCAACAAGCAGTGAGGAGGTCGTCCTCATTCAAGTCAGGTTTTATTAGTACAGCCTAATATGACACACAAATGGCTTTAAAGGCACACACAACAAATGGTTTCAACCCCAAGTGTAATGTGTAAAAGGAAAGAAAGGAAGAATCCTTCAGAAGGGCAATTCAAAGAGAAATTCTTTGAACGGCCGGTACAAGAAGAGCCATCGGTGGGAATGTAATATATGACATACAAGAGATGTAAAAAAACTTGAATTCTGATTTTGTAAGAGAACACAGCCACAGCCATCTAGTCAAAATGAATGAGAAAGAGAGAGAGGGTTGGGGGAGGGAGAGAAGGAGAGAGAGATGTGGGCAATAAAGAGACTGTAAATCTCAACAACAAAAACTTAAGCACATAATATAACACATTAATGATACCGATAAATGTTGCATTAGCATAAACATGTGCATTTTTATTGTTTCATTGCAAACTTCACATTCCATCAAATAAAAAGAATTGCAAATGTAATTGCCCAAATATCTGCATATGTATATATCTGTATTGATATATAGAATTATATGCATATAAGAGCTGATTCAATTGTGCAACAGTGAAACACCAAATGAAGCTATTTATCCGATTAGATAGGACTGATCATTAAATAATAATGGCTTTTCTGGCTATAAGCTGCAATTCCTACTGTTGTAATTTGATTTCTTGTTTCATTATACATTGTGTCATAAATCTATAAAAATGTAATCATCCTCATTTATCCGGCAGCTTTAAAACCCGCGCAAAACTCAAAACATATAAAGAAAAACGCTGATGCAGGAGTATGAGCCACTAGTATTTACAGTAATGAGTCTACATGAAAAAGATTAACCTCTTAAACTCTGGTAACCACCTGGAAACAATAGAATTTTATTTTTAATTCTAGCAAAAAGCCCAAATTTACCAAAAATACCACATATGCATTCTGGGGAAATCTGTGTTAAATGAGCCCAACAATTTTAGGATAAATATAATTTTAAGGGAAATCTAGAAATTAAAAATGCCATTTAAGAAGTTCATCATAACTCTAGAAAATATGGATTTTTAAATTTGTGCGCTTTTTATATGTGGTACACTGAATTATTTATGTAAAGTCGCTTAATAACCCTGAACTGTTTGGCTTAAAGTATACAACTGATGTGCCAGAGTTGAGATTGATGACAGTTTGTAATTTGTCTGCATCACATTAAGGGATTGTCATGACAAATGTTATCTTTTTATTAACTGCCTACAGCGATCTCTTCTGCCAAATGAATATTGATAAGGTCGTAGCATCCTGACTAACGAGGCTCCTCGCTGTGTAAAAATGCCTCGTTAAGTCAGAATTCAGAGGTTGTGAAGCATCAGGAGGACAAAAAAACTCTTTAAAATTCTGGACTACATCTTGTAAAAATGATATGATGTCATATAAAGGTCATATTACCGGTCGTTTATGTAGAGTTACATGATCATCGCCATACAAATCTACGTATAATAACGGCAGGCAAGCAGTTATTTACCACCCCGCCCCGCCCCCACTCGTTATAACTGTATGAATAGTGAATCTATAATTAATAATCATCATCACGACTTGTTTTGCCCTCATTTAACCTCTGTAAATGTTGCTAAATTCATTGGTAATTGAGTAAACTTTCAAGCAAATTGTTTATGATAATCTAAATGAGTTTTGGAAACTTTCATGGACCTTTTCACATCATAATTACTGTTACTAATTGAGTCTAACACATAGAAAGGCCATGAAATAAGCAATTTCTAAAAGATTTGTAAAAAATAAAAGTAAAAAAAATCCTGAAATCCATTACAATAACTGTTCTTCTGTAATTCTTAAATTTTTCCTTATTCTGGATGCAGCTTCATATATTTGGTATTGGAGAATTTCAATTAAATACAGCGGACATATAGGTGGTTACTTTAGAGTTCAGGGGGTTCGTAGTATGTTGTGTTTGTCCTGTTCGCCCTTTACGGCTGTAAATGTATTGGGGAGAACGGCAGGAGGTGGAGACGACCATAAGTGGGAAGACGATCAAAAAGAAGATCAATAGTACGCAATATGTCATCGATTGCCTGTCTTGCCTCTTCTCAGAGCAGTATACACAACTTCATCGCCGTGTGTGTGTAGTGCATTTGAAACAAAAACTATGTGGCTGCAAGCGAGTTCACAGGAAGAAAGGTTTGCGAATACACGCTTATCGCTGTGAAAATCCTCCATCACACCTCCATTTCTCCTCACAGCGCTTGTGTGGGCCAATGTGAGAATGATAAAAAGTGATAAGAATGACAATAAAAGATGTCTTTGTGAGATCTCTTTCAGAAGAAGAGGAGGTAACGGTTAATTACATCCAAACCGATTTTGGTGATTGCATATGGATTTTACGATTAAGTCCTTTGGGGCTGTGATTGTTTCTGCTACAAAAGGCCCGACAGCACCACAGCTTACAACCAATGTCCCCTGGGGTTCGAGCAGCCATGGAATGATTAGTCTGGATGACAAAAGCTTTGATAGGCACAGGCTTGGCAAAGTCCCAGAATGCAGTTCGACCCTCTGTTAAACGCTGCTACTAAAACATAAATACTGGATTTGTCATCCTCTTGGTTTCACAGGAATTTCAGCTGTCGGATAATAAGAAGACAAAGACAGATTGCATTGAACAGTGCAATTCCTGCAAGGCAGAGCGCATGAAAACACACATATGCTATGGGTGTAAATACCAAGACACACACACACACACACATTACCTAGGAGAATCTTCTCAGCTATTGTACGCTTGTTGCCATGGAGATTGCCATTGCTGTCCATGCCTGGTGGAACATCAAAAGAAAATGAACCATTACTCACATGTGCACACACACACACACTGACATAGATTCACAGCTGCACCGGACCCTTTCCCATTCATAACCATCCACATAATCATCTGCTTTCATCTGTCTATTCAAAACAGGGAGTCAACCAGTAATACTCACAAATGTATTCACTATATGGGATTCAGAAGCACTGGAGGGAGACGGGCACCCACCTTACCATTTTCCCTCATTTTGATGAATGAAAATGAGGTTCGATTCAATAAGTTAAATTAATGTTGCTGTCACAAACCAGAGACGAAGTCAAGACAGATTGAGTAACCATGCAAGGTACCGGCCTGCCTCTCAGAGGAGCAGGGGATCGAACCAGCGCCGTTCTGATCCCTCCGTGATCACCCGGTCGCCTATCACCTGACTTTAATCAGTGCCATACGCACATAAATATGCCTGCACGTGGAATTATAGGCGTGTTAAATAAGCTGATGGCTACGAATTGCACTTTTTTAAATGTATACGTATAAACGACGCATATATATATAATTGGTGCTGTTTTTAAAGTGTGGGATTAATCATCACAGGCCTTCTGCTGTTTCGCCTGCCAAGTCAACTTTTCATCCACTGGTTGCCATGGCAGTTAAGTTGAGAAAATTTAGTTTTATAATGTGGCTAAAAATAAAAAGAATAGCAAGGCCTACGGACGTCTCTGCAGAGTACGTACGTGTGTGTGTGTGTGTGTGTGTGTGTGTGTGTGCGTGCGTGCGTGAGCCTGGTTAAACAGTGCTGCAGGTGTCAGAGTGCTGAGTGGGTGTGTAATCTTGTAGCTTCATCCATCCCCTCTGTTGAAGTTCATTGAGACACTCATCTTTCACTACGGCCGTGATGAACCCTCTCTGTAGCTTGGAGGGCTCGAACAGAATCTAAACTCGGTCAGTTAAATCGCCAGGTTCATCCTCTGACCTCTCGTGTCTTCTTTTTCTGACGTGTCATCTGACGCCCAGCATCATCAATCACTTCTTCCACGTGAGAAGCAGACGCAGGGCGATAGGCTTCATGATAGCTTTGCTCCAATAGAACATCCAAGCCCCCGTTACCCCCCCTCGCCCCCTTTACGCCCTGTAAGGTCAACCTCCATTTGCTCAGTTTCGTGCTTATTCACTATTTGAGTTTCTCTAACTACTCATTAAATACAGATTAATCATTGGAATGAAGGGTAGAAATTAAACTGAATAATTCATTAAACCACTTGAATTTGTTATTATATGCATGTATTACAGCGTCTCATGGGCAGTGCTCATGGTGGCCCTGACTGCATAGATCCCTCTTCTTTGTTGATTATCTAAGCTGAGCCAGGGAAGCCACAGTAGATTTGTATTTTGCATTCAGTGCAGCTGCAGTCCGGCATAAAAATGCAGATGTTCTTGTCATCGGGCAGCAGAGTCTAGGCACACAGCCTGCACAAGATGAGAATAAATTGAGGAATAACAAATATCTATCCAGATACACAGGAGAGTGACAAGATAATTGGGAGAGTTAACCTCCGATGGACCCGTCTGCAAGTTTTATGTCATATTCTAAGTGACTAACAGAAAGTTTCTGAGGATAACGCACATATTAAGATGTATTCAGGAAAAATCTCTATGAAATTATATGCAACACATTCCAAATGAACTGGATACCAGGGGAAATAAAAGATTAATGTGAAGAAAATTTAACATTCAGCTCGTGTCCAAATGTAAGTCTTCGGTTTGATGTTTTGTAAGATCTTATATGTTCAATAATTTGTTCAAATGTTGTAAATTTGGGATTTGTTTGGATAAATTTCGATCACCGACGGATACCAAGAGGCAGTGCTCGTTAATTGCCTCATAAAAAATGAAAAGTCTGGGAACTAAATAGTGCAAACTTTACAGAGAGCGGACAACTCCCACCACGAGAAGATCAATGCTACCAAGCTTTCCAAAAATAATCAAGCCCGTTTATTAAACAGCTTTTGGCTTATTTAAGTTTCAATAAAAATATCTGATTCGATGATTCAACTTTTAATTGTACAAGCGTCTTGACGTGTGAAACACACACATAGTGTATATTAAAGGTCGTAATTCATTAAATAGGACAATACACGGATACACGGATTTATAGACACTTAAAATAATCTGGTAGATTAAAAGAAGAAACTGCTCTATATGCGTACATTAATAAGCAACGGAGCAAATGATCTAACTTATGATGATACAAAAGGAAGAAAATGAAGCACCTGTCTGCATTTATTAAGGTATCAAATTAGTTACCGTATGACAAGATTGTCATTTGCTCGATAACGAGGTTCTGATCAATTATCAACACTGGATTCCTTTTCTGTTCAGTGCACTTATTGATTACCGATTGATTGTTTCAGCACCACAACACATTTTAGGCAATGTAACCCACAAGTCAAACCATCTGCTGTAGATTTTCTTCGCCAAGTTGTGTAAATGCCCATTTTATAGTGTATAATACATCCAAATCTCACGGAAAAGTGGGATTTCATGACATTTGTTCTCTGAAAACTTGAGTTTTTATATAGAATATACTATTTGTAATGACCCACTCGCCACCCACACAATCTGTCAGCGGTGAAAGTGTGTGTGTGCATGTGTGCAAGTGTGCCCGTGTGTGTGGGGGGAAATGAATGAGGCCCCTGGTGTCATGGATATGCCGTTTGTTTACCCGCAGCAGCGGCATAAGGCAGATCGTATCAAATCCACCCTTGCCCCTGTGTGTGCTTTGGCAGTCGTATAAAAAACTATAAAAACACTGTACAGCACAATAAAAATACCAGAACATCTACCGTACTGTAAAAACAAGGAGCCGATCGTGAATGTGACAACGAAAAGCAATATTTCACTTTAATTTCATGTAGCTGATGTTGCTTATATAATGATGGTTTTATACAGCGTGCATATGTGTCATCATAAAATATGTAGGCCAGGATGAGCTTTGGATGCTACACACTGCAGCTCAGTGACTCACGCTGGCTCTGTTCTGGTTGACTAAACACGGCCCCCCCCCTTTGTTGTGTTTGAGACTTGCTACAAATGTGCATCCTGTTTAATACTGTGCAAAAAAAAAATCAAAACCAAACAGTGACATTTCTTTGATTCTTCGATTTGAAATCACATCCCAAACATATTGATGATTCACGTGACATGATAGAAACACACGTACTTGTCAATCTATGTGCTTTAATGCCTACTTATACGTTGGCTCGTATTCTTAGATTGCAAAAATGATTTCTAAAATTAACCCTCACATAGTTTGGTGAGAACATATTAAACTTCTGTAATCACTGATAAATAAATATAAATATAAATATATCAGACGTACATGTGATTGGATTTTTGCTGTCACAATAAACTCGAGTAGTTTGGCTGATTTGGTTAAAATGATTTTAAATTTGAAAGGGGAGATTAAGGAGCTGGATATAAAGTCGAGTTTTTGAAACATTAAACCACTCAGTTAAATTAGTTTACATGAGATGCTGAGTAACTAATGAAACCTCGATGGGCTTATTGAGTGGTTCCCTTAACAATAATACATCAGATATACAAGATTGATATCGTGACATCATTCACATCATCATAACAAGAAGAAGAAGAAGATGAAGAACTTGTAATATCTTATCTAGTAGCAATGGAGTGCAGCTACTCCATTGCATACAATTAATCAATTCTGCATTTTAATCTTTGCTGAGATGGGGGTGGGATTATATTTTCTCCTGTCGGAGGCTCTCCAAAGTTAAGTCAGTGCCCCTAGCATGGTTCAGACAGCCGTGGGGATTTTGTCCCTGCCCTCTCTCTCCTTGTCCTTTCATCTCCGGACGGCGTTTGAAGTAATCTTAGAGTCTGCTGCTGACAGCATTTAGGAAATCCTGTTCCTCTCGTGGCCCACCATCAAGCACAGCAGGCATGGGGAGGACATCTTGGAGTATATGAGTGTTTGTGCATCAGCTAAACTTTGATCAAAGATTATCTCGAGACGGCTGTATACTCAAGAATCCAGAAATGTAACATATTTTGTTTTAAGAGGAATTGTTTGGAAAGTTTGCCTGTGAGACGGGATACTTCAGACGTCCGTTGTTTCCTAAGGGTTACTCCAGACCAGACACTTCCTGGCTGCGTCCATCAGTCCGCTCCAGCTGTTCCTGCAGCTCTGAAACTGACCCCCACCTCAGCGGTCCTGCCCTCAGCCATCTCAGCAGAAGACGTCCTTATGTCCTGATGCCACGGCGACCGATGCATCGCCCAGCCATCTCATCAAAACCACATACCTTGGTTCCCAGAGCTACCTGTGTCCACCTGACCAACCTGGATCCCTGACCCTGGGTTGCCTGTCTCCGCCTTCAGTCCCTCCTGGACCCGTCCAACAGAACCTGATCAGTGACCACCGCCTGCTGAGTAATACTCAGCCCAGACCTCTGCACCCAGGCCACCTGCCTGAGCCCTCAGTCACATGTCCCTCTTCAGCCAATCAGAAACACTCCTCGGACATCAGCTCCTGTTTCCCATTTCCCATTGTGTTCGAATGTGTTGTTGGATTCTTGGATTCTTTGTGTGTGTGTGTGTGTGTGTATCTTAACCTTGGGCAGAGCTTTGGACTCTGATATTTGCATCTACTTTCCCCTGCCAGCATTTTTGTGTTTTATCGTGAGACAACCGTTATTGTCCGCTGCTTTCTCGCCGCTGCTGTTTGCTTGTTTGCTAAAATAAAGGTTGACTCCACGCCCTGCGTTGAGCTGTCTGGAATTGAGCCTTCTCCTTGAACCCCTCTCTCCTCGACAGAATCAGTAATTAGCACTGTCTGATTAAAGGGTGGTGAAAAATATGCAGAGACGTGTGTTTTGCAGGGTTTCCTCAAGCATGGCACCTTTCACGGGACGCCTTGTTGGAGCTACGCGTATCAGCGGAGGGACTAATTTGATTGATTTAACCAGTCAATAGAAAGGAGGAGAGAGGGAGAGAGAGGCAAAAACATCTCTTCTCTTTTCTTCCCTTCCCTTCCCTTCCCTTCTCGCTGCATGCTTTTAATAGACTGACATTGACACTGGTCCGTCCTCGGATGGGGTTTTATTTTTTCCCTTTGTGCCCGACTGCATCCAAACACATGCACGCAGAGGGAAGAGCATTGAGGAAAAGGGCAAAAGGGAGCGAGGATAGGGGTGTAATAGAGGATGGAGAGATGGAGGTGGGTGGGGCTTAGAGGGCATGGACCGTGTTTGCATGTGTGAACTCCACGTTATGCACAGTCGCAGGAAACCCCTTCCACTGGTTGCACACGGCACGCTGAGCTTCAAGGCTGCGGCACGACACGCACGTAAGCTGTGATGTAGAAGGATGATGACAGGGAAACGGGAGGGGGATGGGCAGACAGCCAGTGAGCACGCTGGGTGAATGAGTGAGTGAGAGAGCGAGTATGCATGTGAGGATAAAAGGTAGAGAGAGAGAGAGAGGAGGAATACAGAGAGAGAGAGAGAGAGAGGCATCACCACATTGGCAGAGAGAGAAGAGAGGGAGAGAGTGAACAAGTGAAAGGGTGAGATAAGCAGAGCGAGAGAGAGGGAGAGAGTGGAGGAGAGAGAGAGAGAGCAGCATCACTTAAGTGCATTCGGGTTGCAGCTTCCAGGAGGCAGGCAGGCACAGCTGAACAGGGAGAGCGCCGGTACCTCACCCAAGGGGGCGACACCACACCTTACTCTCACAATTTCGGACACACACACACACTCATACGTCACACACACGCATTTGTGAAGAGGCGTGAAGCTCAGGGGGAGGAACACCTCACAGACGCATGCTGTTTGGCTTGCTTAGCTGCGCTTTGGAGAGCTGTCTCTTGAAGACTGGACCAGAGCTGTGTCCTTCGCTTCCTCCATCCTTCCTTCCTGCTTTTCATTCTTCCAGAACAGAACCGGCCGCTCTCTCTCTCACTCATCCCTCAGCCATCTGAACTGATTTGCTGCCTGTCATTCATCTAACCTCTGATCAGGGCTGCTTTTCTCTGCCTCTGCCTGGCTGATCTCCGTTTAGTGAAGCAATCAAGAGAGCAACTCACCAACCGACTGAGATCCTGACCGTTCGGCTGCAGTCATGAACTTCCTCCGGCGCCGTCTCTCCGACAGCAGCTTCATGTCCAACCTGCCCAACGGCTACATGACAGACCTCCAGAGGCCAGACCCACCTGCTCCTCCTCCACCAACTGCCTCCTCCCCTTCCCAGCAGGGTGCAGCCCCCGCCACCTCACCTGCAGCTGCACCTGCCCAATCTCCCCAGAAGGCTACAACGCCGTCCCAGGTACCGACCAGCTCCCCTGCCGCCCAGGACCGAGGTCCGACCCAACCGGCTCAGCAGCCTCAACAGGCCCAGTCCTCGGCGTCCTCCTCCAGCGGTTCCTCCGGCTTCTTCAGCTCCTTCAGCTCCATCACCAACGTGGTCAAGCAAACTGCTGCTTCTGCTGCAGGGTTTGTGGAGCAGTCAGCCTCCTCTCCCTCACTCTCCAAGAAATTCAAGATCCTGTTGGTCATTGATGAGCCTCAACATGAATGGTAGGTGTCGAGAAGATTTAGGTCCATGGAGACGGTTACGTATTTTCCGACGGATTTAAGAGAAGCTGATGTAGTTGGTAGTAATGTTGATCGATGTTGCTGAATGAATTTAAGAATGTGGAGTTTTTGCTGAAGCTCAGCTCAGTGCCACAGCGTTCCAGATTCGAGGTGCTACGTAGATTTGAAGCAAAGCCGGCAAATTTTAGTTCATTTGTGGTCAGTTATCAGATACACATTCAATTTGACAGACAATTCAATGGTTGATTGCTAATTGTATCTGGTTACATGTGGGGTGTCGCCTCGTGTCTCACTTGTCCTATGTTGGAGAGAACGTGTCCCATAGATAACAATGGGATATAACATTTTCAGTCTTTTGAAGAACCAATGCTCCCAAAATAGAAACAGCTCTGCTCATCAAAACTGACGAGGCAGCTTTCCCCCAGAGGTTTGGATTCACATATCACACCACCTGTGTATGTTCATGTGTGTGTGGAAGTGCACTTTTATCATTGTCTGTGTGTATGTTTAGGACAGTGAGTGTGTGTGTGTGTGTTTTCATCTCTTGACAGCCCAAGCTGGATAACAGGATATTATATCCCCACAGCATCAGCGTGTTCATCGTAAATTGTCATACTGGAGCGCGTAGCTGTGAATAAAACATTGCCATCTAGCAGTGAAATGTGAGCCCCTAATCCACCATAATGCTGCTGCCCCATTTGTTATTTTCCTATTTGGGAAATCACATTTCCAAACAGTAAAGGGCCTCTCTGTGGACGCTGAATATGGATTTTACCGTTCTGATGTCATTACCTTCCCATATTTCCATGCCTGAATGAGGTCCCTTTAATCTTCTCATTCTAATGGATGATGTACTGTGCCATTAGATTTGGCTTCTTAGCTCAAATTTACAGATGGTTTGTGGTTATTGACTTGATTATTATCTATTGTATGTTCATGATTATTTCATATGATGATGAAAATGGATGATAATCATTTTGAAGTGCATGTTTATTTCCATCTTAGACTTATAGACATACTTAGTGCCTGATACACAGAATGATTCCTCTTCAAGCCTGAAATATTCAACCTTTTTGAAAGGCACAAAAATTCATAGCCCTCACTGCGCTGTCACTATTATCTGTCTGGCACAGTGCTGATGTAGAAATTTCAATATTTGAGTAGTGTGAAGTTTTTGTTGCCATAGTATTATCTGTAGCCCTAATGGCATCAGTAATAAAACAAGACTGCGTTGTGATCTTCTAGACGCTGGAGCTTCAAAATGAACTGGATTGTTTTTTTCCACGGTGTTGCAGTGGGAATGATTTCCAATACGATCATCACAGGATTATCCCCATAAATGCATGTAGCCTCCGTGCTTCTGCTGTATCATACAGACCAAGCGTGACTGATTCTGAGTCGTGTGTCTGTTGTTTTTGTGAGTATTTCAATGGTTTCTGATTGCATACCTGCCATTCATGATTTGGCATTGCAGTTTGTATTCAAAGAGAGGCATTTAAATGCTTTTATTTACTGAATGCAATACCATAAAATCTGTATTGGCTAAACGGCAGACTTACAAACAACATTTGCTTGTTGTTATTATTGAATAGATTTCCATTTGAAATGTGAAAATATGCGACAACGTCTTTGTGTTCAGGAAACAACATTTTATTTATCATCTTTCACAAGCATTGGCAGAGATGTCTGAACATCACTTATACTGTGAATGTGGTATTATGATTCTACCATTGGATGTTGAGTCATCACTGTGGTTACAGTTGACATTTAGCCGATGCTGTATGCTTAAATCCCATTACTTGCAAAGGGTCTGCAGCAACTTTGCTCTGACCCTGACGGCAAGAACAAATCTGTAAATACAAACGCAGGATGACACAGGATGACAGTCACATCCAGAATGTCTGATCCTGATAAGTAATACAAATAGCATTTAAGAAATGTGAGGTAATGGAATTGCAACTTTTGCTGACATTTTGCTCAGAGGTTGATACATAATCTTTCATCTGGAGCATTAATATTAATGTGTGTTCTGTGGGGGGGCTAAGCTTGCAGAGAGTGCGTCCCACAAAGCATGCAGGTCAGAGATGCATTCTGTTAAATGTTATTGATTTTCCACTCAAGGGCTCGACATGAAGCTCTCAGTAAAATACCTTGAAAAAGAAAGGAACGCGTTGAAAATTGCTCCGCTGCGATGATTCAGTCTGAAAAAGCAAAGTTATGAATGCAGAGAGACACTCATTCTCCCTTTTACTGTCTTACTGGGACATCTTCCTCTAACCCTTTATTGTATCTCTGCATTGATGTGCACATTCAAAGTCTGTGTTATTAATGGCTCAAACCAAACTTTTACTTTCTGATGTTATTGTACCTTTTATCACAGACACTGAAATCACAAAGCTTCTGTGCAAAAGGCTGCAAAAAAGACACGAAGATAACTCACCCTGAGAACATCAGGCCATCGATTACAACTGCTATTTTCTTGAATGACAAATCAAACCGCTGGGTCACATAAAAAGATGATGAATTTATAAACCAACAACTCTCGCAAACCACAGGATCCAATATTGGATGTGTTGATGTGTCTGGATTGGATCAGACGTACAGAATATTCGCTTGCTATCCGGCATTAGCTATGCCTCTCTTGCTTTTACTGTTTAGCCAATGTAAACATGGCCTCCGCTTTTAGATTTCCCCAGATGCAGAGTGAGAGCTTCTCAACACTCCCTTCACTCTGCCTAGCTTTGTGGTACACCTACCGATATATTTGCTGTGGTATTGGGAAATGATGTCACGGGTCATCAGACACAAACAAATCCATAACCACACCGAGAAACATCACAGCGAGGACACCATGGGTGTCTGTGATGGCTTTATTTCACATTCTTATTATATTGAAGAAATACAGACTTAGATCTATGTTACTTCATCAATCCAATGTAGATCACCAGAAGGTAATTGCTAAAAACAAATCAAAATATTATTCTCTTTTTGGCGGGGGGGG